>OU696585.1:4403144-4535644 GCA_916048095.2 Sacculina carcini
TGATATCTTTGTGGGCTCGCTGACCGTTCGAGAACATCTAGAATTCGTGGTTGGTGAAGCGATGCTGTCACACCCGCGCACACACACACATACACATGTATGCATACATATATATTCACAGTATACTTTCATGCAGGTATATCACTTAAATTGTTTCCAAAATGTAAATTTTGTTGATGAGGCGTTTTCAATCGTATTAGCATAAATGGTTTATTAATTTATAGAACGTCTTGCCAAATAAGTTCAGAGGCCGTGATGTAATCATCTAGATTCGCGATGTGTGTGTGTATGTGTGTGTATGTGTGTGTGTGTGTATGTCTGTGTATGTGTGTGTGTCTGTATGTGTGTGTGTGTGTGTGTGTGTGTGTGTGTGTGTGTGTGTGTGTGAGTGTGTCTGTCGTATGATATTTAAGGCCTGTCGTATGGTATTTAATTTTTTTCCGGGTTCTCATGTATCTTCTTCTTTACAAAAACTTAAGTTAATTTCAATTAAGGCTCTTATTGAGTATCGTATTTGTTTAATTATTCATTCAGCTCTTCATCTTCGTAAGCCTGCGTATCTATTTGACATTCTGTCCTATAAAACCTCATCTCTTTCTCTTAGGTCTTCTAACGATCCATGTCTACTAGTTGAACCTTCTTTTCTTTCTAGGCATTCTCACTACAATCGTTGTCTCTCTATCTTAGGACCTCGTATCTACAATAGGCTTTCTCCCTCAAGACGCTCAATTAAATCTCTACCTCTTTTCAAGAAACATAAATACTTCCTTTCTACCTTTTTCAAGAAACATAGATACTAAAAAAGTCTTCTTAATTAAGTCTTTTTACTGTCTTAATAACATTGTATATATGAGGAGTGAATATAAGGTATGATTGTTTCCTGATTTTGTCTGTTATGTGTAAATGTTTCATGTGTGTCTCTATTATCCGTTCTTGTGTCTGTATGTTTTCCCGTTGTATGCTGTTTGTGTGTTGTTGTGTTGAGTGCTGTTATTTATGTTTGTGTGTCTGTTGTGTTATCTGTCTATTTGTTTGAATGTATGTATTTGTGTGTCTGTTATGTTGAGTTGTGTTGTTTGTATTTGTGTGTTTATTGTGTTGTCAATCTGAGTGTATGTCCTTGCAGGTCTGCTGTGTGTGTGTGTGTTTTTTTTCTCAATATGTATGTGTGTGTATGTATTTCTGCGTATGTAAACGGGAATGTCTGCTTGTGTTTGTGCGTATATGTGCTTGTCTGTTTTGTGTGTGTCTGCGCGTGATTGTTTATGTGTATGAATTTTGTGCTTGAGTGTGTGCATGTGTGTGAGCGCTTTTGAGACCTTCGGGTGAAAAGCGCGATATAAACGTCTTAATGTAATGTAATATAATGTGTGCGTGTGTATGTGTGTGTGTGTATGTGTGTGTGTGTGTGTGTGTGTGTGTGTGTGTGTGTGTGCTGGAGGCTCGTCTACGTCTCGGGCGGAACGTGGGACGCGAAAGACGGCGCCAGCTGATAGATTCTGTGCTGGACAGTGTAGGCCTGACTCACTGTCACGACACCACCATCGGACTACACGCCACAGCCAAGAGTCTGTCGGGCGGCGAAAAAAAGCGTCTGGCATTCGCCTCCGAGGTGAAAAGTGTACAAATTATTGTTTTGTGACCAGTTGAAGGAGAACAACATCAATTAACATACAAATTACACAGTTGAAGGAGAACAACATTAAGGCAAATGCAGCGAAAATTAGCAATGCAAAATAGTGAAATAGAAAAAAAACAAGGATGCGGAAAAAGTTTGAAAGCAAGAGATATAGGGATGAAAAGAAGATGAAGCAATGAGATGGGATCAATCTCCAAAAGCGTTTGACCAATAAGGCGGTAGTTCTCAACTCCGCGACACACCAACAGAAACACATGGCACATTTCTAGGCCAATCATTGACAATTTAAAAAATTGCCATTGAACTTTACCAATACCTGCTAGAGCCGCAAGCTCATTTATTCTGATGCAAAAATATATATGGTTGTCCCTGAGTTCCCATGGAATAAGAATACTGCCGCCGTACCCGCTGCGTGTCGTAAGAGGCGACTAAAAGCGAACCATCTGGCTCTTCCCTTCGAGTAACTACTGTCAGGACCGAGGGGGGGGTCGCGATAATTCGGCAGAGCTGGTGCCCCCCTGTAACGGCAGCTGTCTTCTGTCCTATCCTTCTCCCCGAACTAAAAAAATGTATCAACGACAACAACAACAACATGTATTGGATATAGCGCACTTTCGAGGGCAAAGGCGCGAGCAGTAATAAAAGTATAGACACATGTGGGCACATGGAGAGCGGTATGGAGACGAAAATAAGGAACACAAATCGACAGAAAGTACATGGGTGCCTGCAAAATTGCATACATGCATACACACGCACACATACACACACACATACATACACATACACATGCATACACATATATACACATATACATATGTGAATAATGTAATTGAATAGATAAAACGTGTTATTGAATAGAATATCGTGTTGAAATACGGTGAGTTGCTCAAGCACACAGTATCCCAAAACTGAGTGAACCGGATCATTTTTACCAGTGCTATCTAGTAGATGACACTTTCACTCTTGACAGCTTTGTAGTGGCGGTATTGGTGGCGTTGATAAGAAGTAGTTTTCCAACTTGTCATTGACGGTCAAAGAAGCGGCTGTCAAAAATGTACATAACAATTGTCAAACAAGCACATCAAACACAAGTTGATGTTACCCAGACACTTCAGAGCTCAATAACAGCCAACACACACTCACACATACATGCACACACACACACACACACACATAGGCACACACACATATATTTTAATATAAACAAATCACCCAACTTGATATGCTGAGTACGAATAGGCAAACTATCAGCGAAAGTCCAGTTTGATTTGTCGAAAAATATTGCAAAACACGATGTTATGCAGGTTTCTACAAACGATTTTCACAGTGATTCATAGCAGGTTTCATCGACCAAATTACAATTGATTTTGGACTGTATATATGTCAATATTATACAGATGGATGTTGTATATTATAATGTTTTCTATAATCAATGGAGCCTGAATGATTTTGTCCGTTTTTGCTGACATCAAATTGACTTAGTGCCAATTTCTACACATCTCTGACACATCTCCTTGCCGTAATTGTACCCAAATAGATGTGTGGTATTCAAGCAAAGAGCAATAAGTAAGCAACCATTAGATTAGCACATTATTGGACCCTACTGTATTCAGCACTTCTACGCCTTTCTTCCAATACATCCTATCCTGCTGTCTACTATCGTTGTACGATTACTCATTCTCGATAGAATAAACTGTAGCACTCTTGACCCTACATCTTTTTGTGTCTGACTGTGTGTGCGTGTGCTAAAAGTGTGTATATGTGTGCTTGTGTGTGTGTTTGTTGTTCGTCTTTGTGAAAGTGTGGCTAGCATTGCTGCTAGATTGCTATTCTAACTGTAGTTTTCAAGTGTCCAGTAGTTGATGTTATTTGAGTGCATTAAACAAAATATACGTGTAATAGAGTTAACAATAATACAGGACACCAATCTCCGTTCCGGCTCTTACATGCGAATTAAAGCGGCATTGATCTTCTGCCACGCTTCCAGTGCTCGTTTTAAAATCAAGTTTTAAATCGTTGCTTGGTTTTCACTTTCTGATCAATTGTTATCCGAGTCAAGGTGAATTCGCGAGCAAGGCGGACGCGCAGGTAATAGTGCTGGTTTGGATCTTATTCCACACACACACACGCACACGCACACGCACACGCACACACAGATACACACACACATAGTATTGCGATTATTACAATAACTTTTCCCATTAATACATTTGAAAATTGTGTTTTTCAATAAATTCAGAGTGAGTGAAGGATATTTTACACCAGGTATAGTAGTAAATTATATAATAATTTGTTTATTATGTGTTATACGTGCGGCTATGCCGTGGTCATAAACATAAATACAAACTCAAAATTAAATATAATTGTAAGGTATAAGCCAGAACGGCTTGTTTCGGAACGTGTAGCCTGTATGCACGAGAAATTGAAGCATTGTATACGAGCATGATTTTGAGTCATGTTCTTTGCAGATTATGAATTCATGTCTCAAACGGTAATAATAAATTCCCGTCGTTCCTAGTTAAAAAATTGGACACGAAAAGGCACTTCATGTATATACGATATTGGAGCCACTTTTATTTAACATAGATATAAATTTAAAGTGATAGAATCCACTGTCAAGTGTTATTCAAGTTTGTTTATTATAGTTGTAGATATGTTGTCAGTGGAGGAAGTATTACTTCTAACACTGACGGTGAATAAAAACAAAATAACGCAATAAATAAATGTATAGTGAGTATGAAAATTTGCATGGTAATTTATGTGCATAAATAAACACGGAGGAGAAACTCCATCGTATATATTTTTATCAATGATATTATGACAATCAACTTACTCCATTTAAATTTATCAACACACACTTTCACAACACAAGAGCACACACAAACACATTTTTAAAAACACACACTTTTAAACACATCAACACACACAATGCCGCAATGCGGGTTTTGTGTGCGCGCAGCCGTGCAGTTTCTGTGCTGGCGGTGACTGCAAAACCCGTGCGGCCGGACCTGCGGTGTGCCAACCGGGGCCGTGAGGCTTTGCCCATGCATGAATTCACGCGAACATTAGCCTTTCCACTGCTGTGTTCAAATGCGTAAATTTATAATATATAATAAACACACACTAGCCCCGAATACACAACACTCAATATAATACCTGAATGAGCACTGCAGGCGTGCTAGATCATATTGCACGTTGAATCAGGCGCTAACAGGTCCATATCCACGCTGAATCACCCGGCTGATGATATTGTGTGGCGCCACTCAGTTTATTCGTGTGAAAGCTCCCATTTGAAACAATGATGTGGCCGCCACTAGTTGCCTAGTGTGAAAGGAGCCTAACTAAGGCCAGCTCTGATCTCGGTACAGTTAACTAAATATAGTCACTTCACAGGTAGAAGATGTGGGAGAAAGTATGACAGACATTTTGCTGTCTTAAACTTAGATGAATACTGATGAGAAATCCGATCACGTAAAGCACATAAAGTTCATTGAATTTGCAATGACTGCAAAAATAAGATCCACTCTATCATGTTTGTCTAGAAAATTGAAGCACGTACCCGCTCCCGGGATTGAATTCTCTAAGCGCTCTTTGCTGTAATGACTACCCAATAACGTTTTCTGGGTATTGCGCATTTACTTCTGAACTGAAAGCCAAATTGAATATGCTAATCGACAAACTTTTTCAAATTCTCATCAAGATCTCAAATGTCTGTAAATTCAATTTCTCAATTTTCGTTCACATTGAATTCTTATTCGTCATACCTCGTGTACATCTCTCTCTCTCTCTCTCTCTCTATCTTTGTCCCTTCAACTTTTCCTCAAGTAGCATAGTGTAATTATTTCTGGTTACGTGCATGTGTGTGCTTGTGTGTGTGTGTGTGCGTGTGCATGTGTGCGTGCTTGTGTACTCACCGAGTTGTTCTACAGGATTTAAGCTTAAGCTCGAGCTGACCAGTCTCTCAACCTATCAATTGTACATTTAAACTCTGACATGTTTTTACTTTCGCCATTATCCTTGGGTAGTTCATTTGAGCTATGTATAGCTCTGTATGGGAAGCTGTACTTTTTATATCCTTTTTGCAACGGGTTTTCTTAATTTATACTTGTGTCCTCTTCTCATCTGTTTATCAAATCCTGTAATTACTGAAGTAGTCGTATCTTTCATGTACTTAAAGATGTTTATCATGTCTGTGTGTGTAAGCGTATGTGTGTGTGTGTGTGTGTGTGTATGTGTACATTGGTGTGTGTTCATGTGTGTGTGTGTGTGTGTGTGCATGTGTGTGTTCTTACTGGTTGTATCCACAGCAATGAGTCAGAGGCTCGGGAATCCCGCCTTCCAGTCGGGCATGTAGAGGTTAGCTTAGTTTACTTTATTGACCGCATCATAACAAGACATGAAAACAGCACACACACGAAATGGTCCATAATAAATATTAAGTATACGGGAACATAATGTCAAAGTTTCACGCTACAGTCATCGCATAACAATCACATCGTCTTACTGCCAAACTAAATTGAACATGTTTGTAATATTTATCCACAATCAAACAGAACATCATGCACCGGACTGTAGTATTGCGCTAGCATTGTTACACAATAAACACAGTATACTTCCAAGATATCCTGAACACATTTACAAGCTTTATCCACTGTTAAGCAGAACAATTATCGAAAATTCGATACTCCATATTTATTCATAATATCCTCAGTTAATTTGCATTCTTCTACCACGTGTCTCTCCGATTGTACTTTTCCGCACTTATATCTCCTATCCTCTGCCGCCGTTCTTCCCTTGCCTCTCCTGTTCCACTTCCCTGTCTCACGCGCCAGCTAATGTGACCCAGTCCTGAATCTCGTAAAAGCCATCTGTGCATTTCCATCCCTGTAAATTTTGATCAGTATGCGGCATGTGTTGTCAGGTCGGGATTCATCTCGTAATACATTGACCGCCTTGTAGACTCTCTTCTCCTTTTTCTGTTGACCACCTCATACATTCTTTCTTTCACGCAATAAAACTCACCATTGACCATATTCTGTAGTATTTTCTCCATTCGAATATTCGTGTCCATGCTGCTACGCATTGCAAACGCTAGCGGATCATTCTCCATAATTAATCGCTCTCGCCACGGCCGACGGAAAATATGCTCTGAATTAATGTAACCACATGCTCTAAAGGCGGGTAACCATATTTCACATAACATAAATCGTTGTAGGTCGATCGCCTCCCACCAAGCTCCTTCAGACACAACAGCCCTTTCAGACACCAGTTGTGCCTTTCAGTTGTGCAGCTTATTAATTGGTTTAAGGTAGTGATGCAAAAAAAACGCAAAAAAACTATTTTTTGCAAAAAGCATGTTTTATAGGGTTTTTTTTGTTGTTTTTTTAGAATTAGCCCCAATTGTCATCGGATGTTGGATTTTAGTACATAGAATCGAGTTTAATTGACGTTTTTCTACATCTTTACGTGTCTTATTTCAAATATAATTTGATAATAGTATAAGAAAACAAAAATATTCATCAATAAATACCTCAGGAGACTGTTTGAAAGTGCATTCGGGTCCGGTGTTATAGGTTTTTCCATCAAGAAAACCCATGTTTTGTAAGATAGTTTTAATTATGTGGATATTTGAAATAATTTTTCAGCAGAACAAAACAGATTCATTGAATAATCATGAGTTTTTTTATAAAAGAAACCATGTTTTTTATGAAAAAAATGCAGTAATGTTTTTCAAATTGGTTTTAAATACGTTTCATTTTAATGTACAGATACAAAAAAATGTTGACAGCAGAAGAAGACAAGTTAATTGTTTGGTCAAGTGTTTTTTTGACAAACGTTTATTTAAACTAATGCTTTTTAATGAAGCAATGCTTTCTAGAACAGTCTTTCTGACAGATAGATTTGATTGATGTGCGTTCAAATACCTTTTATATAGCAAGTAGCCTGCTGGTACGTATAAGCGGCTGGTTAAACCACTTGATTTAAACTGTTTTTTAAACCATTGTTTTTTTTCAAAATAATTTTTATTTCAAAATAAGGTTTTCGTAGATGTAGAGATTTAGAATAATATTGGCGGCAGATCAAGGAAAGTTGAGCCAAATTAATTGTTTTTTTATTAGTAACCTGTTTTTAGAACTGGTTTTATGGATGATAGTTTCTTTGATGTAGTTATTTGTGTTCAAATACCTTTTTGTACATTAAATATATTTCCTCAATCGTTTTCTTCCTACACTAAAATATTCCCATTTTTCTGGTCAGGATTGCCACTCTGAATAATGCGACCCGCTTTTATTCGTAGTCCCATTAGGGACACTACGTTTGTGTGCATATGCGTGGTATTTGTGTACATATTTGCAGTGTTTGTACTCTTATATTTGCAAATAATTGATCTCTGAATAAAATGATGAAACTTATTATAATCAACGTAGTTCATTTCTGGTAGGGAAAAGGTAATATGTAAAAAATATTAAAGGTATATGTATAAATATAAAGGTATATGTATAAAATATTCCACTACAAATACAAATATATTATATTATATTATATATTATACAAATTTCCAAAATATTTATAAATGTATTTGTTTCTTCACGCCTCATCTAAATCTCTTCGCTCCCTACATAGGTTATTGAATCAGTCATGTCGCTTTGTCTTCCGTCTTCCTCCGCGCACGCCAACTTCTCCCTACTTACATAAACTTGGCTGGCTTCCTGTTCAGGCTCGGATCAACTATGTGCTGTCTTATCTTTAAAATTATCCGCTCATCCTCCTCTCCTTCTTACCTCCGCTCTCTACTATCTGAACCTCAACACTCAGGTCGTCGTCTTCACTCTCTTCACTGTCCTCGAGTAGTTTTGGAGTCGCCTTGGTCGGCGAAATCTTTCTACTTCTTTGCTACTCGTCTCTATAACTCCTTGCCTTCTCGTGTACGCTCATCCCCTTCACTTCGATCCTTCTCTTCTGCTCTGCATGCACATCTTCTTGTGTCTACCTCTCCCTGTTGAATGGGTTCGTGTTTTTCTTTTGTATATACGCCTGTTAAATTTTGTCTGTCATGCTCTTAGCTATTCTGACATTTGTTGCATATATTTTATAAACATACATACTATATTATTTTTTTATCTCATCCTGTCATCGTAGCATTGTATATTTGGCGCTATATTAAATACATTTTGTTGTTGTTGTTGTTGTTGTTCTTGTTGAAAAATGTGACCCGCTTTTATTCGTAATCTCATTAGGGACACTAAGTTTGTGTGCATATTTGTATTATTTGTGTAAATATTTGCAGTGTTTGTACTTTTATATTTGCAAATAATTGATCCGCTGAATGAAACGATGAAACTTATTATAATCAACGTAGCTCATTTCTGGTAGGAAGAAGTTAATATGTAGAAAGGAATACAAAATTATGCCACCTGTTGTTTTTTTTAACAGTTTCAGATTTTAGCATAAAAACGGTTCTCAAACCTTGCTTCCTTACACAATGATTAACTCGATAATTGAATGCATAACTTTACTGTACATAGAAGTGCCGCATAGTTCCGTGCAAACAATGCTATTAAGGCTTTCAGACACATTATAACACTTTTATTGTGCATATTTAATGATAATTCAATTTGATAGAGTCACTAATAGCGTAAATAACTCGTGTGTTGATCAAATAATTCATTTCACATCCCAAATATATTATTTCCACAATTTGAATTATTTGCATGACTCTTCACAAAAAACAAAAAAACGACTTTTTTGGAGGAGGTTTGTTTTGGCAAAAAAACAGTTTTTTTGAGGTCGCATCTCTAGTTTCAGGTCGGCCCCCGGCAATGTCTTTGCTCCGTACAGTAATGTTGACATTAACGCTTCATAAATCACGCGGTTTTTCACAATGAATGGTACGTTGTTATTCTTCTTCAAGAATAAGACCAATTTTAGCACGTTGGGCAGTTTAAGCTTTATATGCAACTTGACCGCTTACGACACCCATCCATCAGCAGTGAACGGAGAACCCAAATACATATACCACTCACACGGATAAACAGTCAGTCCGCTCACTTCTAACGAACCGTCGCCGCCACGGCCGCCGTTCAGCACAAAGTATTTCGTTTTCGACTCATTCACTACCATACCATAGTCCCGGCAATAATTTGCTAAGATAGACCATTATTTTCAAGGTTGTTTCTGGTCGTGGAAAGCAATACGGTATCGTCCATGAAGACCAAAATTGCTAGCCATTTTAGGAATCCATCGCAACCGCAACCTTGTTTAATCAGATGAATTAAATCATTCATAAAGACGATTTTCAAATATAGTTTTCGCCAACATCAGAGGCTTGTATAAGAATATCAAAGATTTTACAGCAGCCAGTCGCTTCAAGGACATCTTTATCTGTGCCGAAACCCTTGTGTCCGATTATCGGGACCAATCTGAGCTCTTGATGCCAGGTTTCAGTAAGCCGTTGCTAATCAAACGTGACTCAAAAACAGGCGGCGTAGCATGGCAGTGTACGTACGCAAAGGCTTTTCAGCAGCGAGAATTACAGCGCACGGCTGCACTTGTCATGAAGTTATGCTGCTGCGTGTCAACACCGCCTTGATTAATTTTTACATCTTTGGAGCCTACCGAAATCCAGACAGTAACGACTCTATCTACGAATGTCTCTTGTCAGCCATGTCAACAATTCAGCAGAAGGACACCAAGTCAGCGTTTGTATTTGTGGGAGACATGAACGCCCATCACCGTGAGTGGCTCTTGTTGACATCCCCTACAGACGCCCATGGTAGATCAGCATGTGATTTCTGCAATATTTCTGGCTGTTCCCAAATGGTGTCCGGTCCCACATATCAAGCGGGAATCTGTTTTGACTTGGTTATGACAGACGTCTCAGATATCGTAACTGTAAGCGTGGAGCCTCCAATAGGAAGTTCAGATCACTCGTCGCTGTCCGTAAAGTTGACATTGAGACAGAATGTGTCTCCTTACACGATTTCAAGGCTCGTGCACATGAAGAACAATGTTGACTGGGTGAAGGTGAATGATGAATTGAAAGACATTAAAGGCTCAAACCTGCTGCATAAGGAATGCCCCATCGATGCATTGAACAAATACATTACCGATGCTATCTCAAGGAAAAAGCCTACTAAAAAACTACGTTTTCGCTCTGATGGCAAAGCCTGGTTCACCAATGAATGTCGCAGCGCACGTGAATCCAAGCAGGAGGCTTACCACAAGTGGCTTCGATCACGCTCAGCCGATTCATGGAATGTCTACACTGAGGCCAGACGGCATGCTGAACATGTGTATTCAGAAGCGGAAACACGTCACTCAAGGAAACTTGCTGAAAAGCTAACATCTGCCAATGACGCCCATAAATGGTGGTCCACATTGTAATCGTCAGTGTTTGGACATGACCTGTCTGTCCCTCCTTTATTTTCAGCCAACGTTGAGCTCAAAAGCAGCCCAACAGAGAAGGCAGAGTTGCTTATGGATTTCTTCAATTCCAAGCAATGTCAAGGGTCCATTCCGTCTGACGATTCATCTGTCCTCACCCCGAAAATCAAAGGCATTGCCTCCCGATCAAAAAAGTGGCGAATCTCATGAAAGATCTTGATGCCCACGGAGGAACAGACCCTCTGAATATGTTTCCGCTATTTTTCGAGAACACGGCAGATGCTCTAGCTCCGAGGCAGAGTGCTGTTTTCAGGCGCTTGATGAAGACTGGTTCGTTTCCATCCTGTTGGCAGGCTGCGAATATCACGCCCATACCAAAAGTAAGCAATTCAGCTGATGTTTCAAACTACCGGCCGATATCAATTACGCCGATTCTGTCCAAAATATTCGAGCACTTGATACATTCCAGACTGTCCAAGTATCTGGAGAGCAACAATCTGCTGTCGGAAAATCAATTTGCATACCGCAAGAAACTCAGCACGACTGACGCTCTGCTTACTATCACGCACGAGCTCCAGCAAGTGCTAGACAAAGGCAGTGAAGCCTGAATTGTGCAGTTGGATTTCTCGGCAGCATTTCACCGTGTGAGCCACCAGGGCTTGTTGCAAAAACTGAGCAACATTGGAATCGGCGGCCGCTTGCTGAGTGTTTTGCATCAATTTCTCTTCAATCGCGTACAACGTGTTGCCATCGATGGAGCATACAGTGGCTGGCAGAGCATTGTGTCCGGTGTCCCGCAGGTAAGTGTGCTGGGTCCTATTCTGCTCCACATTTACACCGCTGGCCTGTACACAACCACACGCAACCCTGTATATGGATATACTGATGGCATTACCATGATGGCTGTAATAAAATTCCCTTCGGACAGACCACAGGTGCGTCAAACGGTCAACGAGATCTCAACAGCGTCCTGAAGTGGTGTGAGAGGTGGAATATGATGCTGAACACTTCGAAATATAAAAGCTAGTTGGTTTCTAGGTCACGTACCGTTCAGCCTTCACATGGAGCTATCCTGATAAATGACACCCAACTTAGTTTGTGTGATTAGCTTAAAATATTGGCAATGCATTTAGACTCAAAACTTACATTTGAGAGTCACATTCGGAAGCTAGTTTGTTCGGAAACGCGGAAACTGAGAAGTATAAGAAAGGCATATCGGATGTTCGGTAGCAACACAATCTCTAAAAGTTGTTTTCGCTGTTTCATTCTGCCAATTCTGGAGTACTGCGCCCCAGTGTGGTCTTCTGCTGCGGATTGTCACCTCAATCTCATCAACAGAGTCACACAGAGGAACTTGCAAGTTCCTCTGTGGTGAATTGGTTCTTGGTGATATTTATCATCGTCGAAAGGTCAGCAGCGTGTGCATGCTGTACAAGATCAAGCACAGCCACCATCATCCGATGAGCAAGTTATTTAGAGCATCATTCGATTGTTATTTATTTTATATTTGTTTATATTTATTCTTTTTTTACTCTCTATTTATTTCTATTCATTATTGGTTGTTGTTATTTATTAAATCATACTTTTACATACATACATATCATACTAATCATACATACTTTTACTCAGTGTTGGCTGTTGTTGTTTATTGAATCATATTTATTGTTGTTGCTGTTTATTGAATCACTTTGATTGGTGTTGTTGTTGTTTTGTGAAACATATTTATTGGTGTTGTTGTTTATTGAATCATATTTATTTGTATTGTTGTTACTTATTGAAACATATATTTATTTATTGTTGGTTGTTTCTTATTTAATCATATTTCTTGTTTTTCATTGTTATTTAATACTTACTTATTAATATTTATTTTTATTTATTTATATTTATTTTTATTTATTTTTATTTATTTTTATTTATTGATGGTTGTCATTTATTGAATCACATATTTATTGTTGATTGTTGTTATTTATTGAGGAACGTGGACAGAGTGACAGTATGGAGTGATATCGGATGATGGCTTATTATTTATTGTTATTTATTTATTATTTTCTTTTCCAACTCTGTTTCTAAATTTTTTATTTTCGAACTCTCTTTCTCTTTGAATCTTTTGGGCGCTTCCTGTACATGGGGCCACCTTAGGGTGGTAATAGTGCTTGCACTCTTCCCATGTTACTGGATTTGCCTGTAATTAATAATAATAATGAACAAAACGCATGTTGTTGGCGATCCTTGTCTCACTCCCGGTGTGATGGGTACAAGTGCTGTTCCGATCCAGCTTTGCGTCGCGCTGTACATCGCAATTATCGCAGCCAAAATCACACAACCGCACCCAAGTCTGCGCAGCACAGGAAACAAGACATGTCTGGTAATTCTATCATATGCTTTCCTGGAATTCACAAAAAACCCGAACAGGGTGAATTTTTTACTTCGGGCTATGTTGCCCAATGGTCGCAGACACACTATCTCCTCTATACAGCCCCTGAGAAAGGTACTGTGTATGTGTGTGTGTATGTGCTTGCAGGTGTTGACTGATCCAGCGGTGTTGCTGTGTGACGAGCCGACTAGCGGGCTAGATTCTCACAACGCCGAGCGAATAGTCGCCCTTCTGCATCAACTCGCCTCGCGAGATCGCAAGACAGTAGTCTGTACCATCCACCAGCCCAGTGCCGCGATGTTCAACATGTTCGACCAACTACTGCTGCTGGTTGAAGGACGTGTAGCGTTCCTGGGAACACCGCGCCAAGCCAGCAACTTCTTCTCCAAGTAACATGCCGAGCTGACTGACTTCTGTAGCGTCATATCTGTCAACACATAACATCTCTGAACAAATCACATTGCGTTTTGTCCTTTACTTTCACCGTAAACTGTTTCAACAATAAATCTGTGAATCAAGCAGATGATTCACTGAAAAAGAATCAACTTGAAAACAAATGCACGAATGCAACGATGTCAATGCAAGAATATATACTTCAACATTGTATGAAAACAGACCAATCACAGATACCAACATGTGTGAGTTTGTGTGGGTCTCTGTGCTCTGTGTCGCCTATGTGTGACCGAGCGTATGATTATGCATTTTTGCACTGGCGGATCCAGGGGGGGGGGGGCTTCAACCCACAAAATGTTTCTATCAACTCCTCACAACCAAGATATTCACTAAAAGAGGACAAGAAGAAATAGTTTGTGCAGAACTTGTTGATATAAGCATTACCACAAAGACGTTGCATACTGATGCATGTATATGACTGATCGCCTCCAAGATTAAGGCCCCCAAAAATTAATTCAGACCCTCCCAAAATTGCACTCTGAATCCGCCACTCTGTGTTTGCATGAGTGTATATGCCCGTGTGTTCATTTGTGTGTGTGTGTGTGTGTGTGTGTGTGTGTGTGTGTGTGTGTGTGTGTGTGTGTGTGTGTATGGTACGTATATGTATGTATGTGCATGTTGTCATGTATGCACACGACATTAAACTGTATTGCAGCTTCACAACTGGCAACTTTATTCCTCTTCGACTCAATAATTGCACATTGCAAGTTGTTAAACTGCAATGAAATTCATTCTCGTGTTCATACGTGAGAAAATTCTGCCTGGCTATACCAACATCAAGTATACATATGTATGTACATCTGGTGAGGAATATTTGATCAACCATTGTTTGTGTGTTCTCACCGAGTTCTCACCGAGTTGAATTAACGGGAGGTGAGCATGGCTCGAGCTGTCCCGTATCAATTGTCACATTTGTCCAGCAGCGACTTAAAGGAACTTATGGTTGGGGCCGCCACAACATCATTGCTTAAAGAATTCTACTTGGTAGTGCACCTAAACGGGAAGTCATATTTCCTCAAATCGCTGCGGCATCTTGTTTTCTTTAATTTTCTGTTGTGCCCTCGTTTTCCTTTTTTTGTTTGTATTCCGAAGTGTCAAATCCTGTGTCATAGTTATATAAATACTTGAAAACCGCTAATAAATCTCCTCTCTCCCTCCGTCTTTGCAGTGTCTTCAAGCCAAGTCTTTTTAGTCTGTCTTCATATGGTAATTTCTCTAATCCTGGAATTATTTTCGAAAAATATTTTTTGAATATTCTCTAATTTTGTTATATCTTTCTTTTTGTATTGTAGTATGCACGCTGAACCTCAACAAATGGCAATGAAATATATAACCTGGAGATGCAGCACTGTCGCTGATGGGCATGATGCCGCTAGCGATCAGTCCCAGTGGCTGTGGCAGCAGGTGTGCAGTGAGCCAGTGGCGTAGTGTACGAGTGACGGAGGGTGTGAGACCCAGTCACTCACTAACGCCAGCTGCAGCGCACTGGAAAGAAAGGCTGTGCCCTGTCTGTCGACCCGAAATCGACTACCCTACAGCGCGACGCTCGGTATAAAAACCTTCCGTCTTGCTAAGAGACGTCCGAGCCGGGAGTGCACCGCCAAGTGACACTAGCCACACTCGACGGTTTAAAGCGAACGTCTGATGACTCAGAATCAAATGTGCTCAAGCCCACCTCTATGGATGTCTGTCTCGGAGGAATAACCGGCTACGGTATTCATTCCAAGACAGGAGGCAGAGCACAATCTATCCTTGGCAAAGCGCTGTGAGGGCGATGTGGTCTTTAAACAGACCGAAATGTATGTTGCGTAGTTTAATTCGCTAATTTTAAAGGGAGCGGGAGCGGTACCGTGGAGACCAGTCAAACTCAGAGCCGAAGACGTGAAAGAGAGGCAAATTGGCAAATTGCCGAAAGTGCACGCTTTATATACCGCACGTTGCAACCGTACGGTGTAGTGTTGCACGTGACGTCACTGCTTCCGTGTGCAGCATGATGAATGTGTGTGTGTTTGTCTGACGCGCATGCGCGGCTAACATTGTGTGATAAATAAAACAGCAATAACAATCAAAACCATATACAAACACCGTGCACACATAATTGTTATATATCGGAATTAATACGTAATGATACTCGCGGTAATACAGTGACAGTGATAAAGTGGCATTCATATAATTGGCAAATGCAAATACAATAATACAGTGTACACATTTGACATACATGGAACAAAAAAGAATTGATGTGTGTGGCTACAACACAGCCAAAATTGAATTTCGGGAAATCTGATTTTCGCAGCATGAGATCATACTTTGCTGAAGTTGATTGGAAGCAGTTACTGGAAGCAGAGCATGTGCAGGAAAAGTACAACATGTTTCTCGAGATATACTCACAATGTGTTGCCAAACATGTACCATTGTATAAAGCTAGAGACTCTGGCAAGAAGGATTGGTACAATAAGCAGTGTGAGACTGCCAGAGTGATCAAAGAAAAGGCTAAATATGGGAATATATTTAACTAGAATGAGAAGAAGAAATACACAAAAAACAAGAGAAGAATTTAGAATTGCACGTAATCATTATGTACATGTGAGAAGGAGCGAGGAAAGGGAATATGAGAGGAGAATTGTTAGTAAGAGCAAGAAAGGGCCAAAAATGTTTTACAACTTTGTGAATAAGAAAATTAAGAATAGAGCAGTTATTGATAGGTTGAGAGTGGAGGGTGATGTATCCGAGAAACCACAAGATATTTGTCTTGTTTGTGTTTATTGTGTTTGTGTTCAGTAATTATTTGTGAGGTAATGAATTAGCAGTTCCAGTGTTTTCAACAAGAAAGATGATGCGAACAAGTATACTGGAGGGGCCTCTCGATTGGGTCTGTCAGACATTAAGGTGCACACTTCAGAAATTTGGAATCGATTGGGAAAATTAGAACCAAGAAAGGCCGCCGGTCCGGATGGTATTGCTTCTGTGGTGCTGAAGGATTGTAGGGAGCAACTGATGGTACCCGTGTTAATTATTATGGAAAGCAGTTTGAGTAGTGGAACCGTTCCGGATGGGTTGAAGTGTGCCCATATTGTTCGAATAGATAAAGGAGGCAACAGGGAAGAGCCACTGAATTATAGACCTGTGTCGTTAACGAGCATCTTGTGATTGTAGAAGGTATAATCAAAGACAAATGGATGTGTTATTTGGAAGTGAATGGGATTCTGAATGAAGCTCAGTTTGGTTTCAGGACCGGAAGATCGTGCTCAGCAAATCTGGTGAACTTTTACTCCAGAGTTATAGATATAGTCCAAGTGAGAGACGGTTGGGCAGACTGTATCTATCTTGACTTGAGGAAGGCGTTTGATAAGGTCCCACATGGTAAGTTGACATGGACGATACAGCATTAAGGAGGGATTCATGGAAAGTTGCTTGAATGGATGAGAGGATTTTTATGTGGGCGTACAATGAGGACAATTGTGAAGAGAAGCAAATCAACATGGAGAGAGGTTACAAGTGGGGTTCCCCAAGGCTCAGTGATTGGACCGGTGATGTTCATATTTTATATTAACAGGATGACGGAAGGAGTTCAGTGTGATATGAACATGTTTGCGGACGATGCAAGAATGTGTGCGAGAGTGTGCGAGAGTGTGTATGCGTTTGTGTGTGTAAGTGTGTGTATGCGTGTGTGTGTGTGTGTGTGTGTGCGAGTGTGAGTGAGTATGTGTGTGTTTGTGTCTGTCTCTCTCTGTATATGTGTGTGTGTGTGTGTGTGTGTGTGTGTGTGTGTGTGTGTGTGTGTGTGTGTGTGTGTGTGTGTGTGTGTGTGTGTTTCACACGTATATTTCCGAACAAATGCACATGCACACATGCACACATGAATAATACTGATGCAGGCAGCGTTGACGTGAATGACGGCCAGGCTGATTCTCTGCCGAAACCAAACCGTCTCTCGCGGCTTTCTCGAACTGATATTCGGATATTTTCGGACCTACGAGTTTGTGTGTATGTATTTGTGGTGTATGTGTATATTGCTGTGTGTATGTGTCGGTCAGTCTGAACTACGTTTGTCCATCCAACTTTAACCCGGCCGATTTCTACATTCACACGCTGGCTGTGACACCGACCGACCAGCAGAACAGCCGGCGCCAAATTCGCCGCATTTGCGACAATTTCGACGCGTCGACACACTCAGCGCGCGTGCTCGCCACGATTCGCTCGAACAGTGACAGTGAGGCCAGCTCTCATATGCACGCGCAGGTGCGATCAACATTTTCGCCACCAGTACATATGTATGTATGTATGTACATGTATGCAGTCGGGATATTTTGCGAGAGTATGGGTCATTTCATTACCACGCGTGCACATGTGTTTGGACGTCACGAAGGAACAATGCACGGATGAAAATCACAAAGTCCACGTTATAATCACTCACACGACCAGACACTGACTATCACTCATTTGTACAATCACTCATACACATATTTCACATACACGCAATCCATACACCACATGCGCACACACAAGTCAGCATATGCGCATACATCACCACTCAGTCAACACACATATGACCTTCGCAGGTCAACGCTCAGTCTGCGCAGGGGCGTACTCAGCATGTTGCGAGCTAACCCCCAACACCTCCACATCGAAAGTAAAATTTCTTCTATGAACCGCGCAGGCCGGCGACAAATGATTCCCGATCTTCTGATTGAACAACATGAACTTGCACACACTCACATATAAGGACGTAGAATTGTGTCGAGTATTTGAGGTATGACAGTGTATCAGTGTTCGCCCATCATGTAGTAATGTTCAACGTTGACTCAGCTGGCTCCCAAACAGTATAGGCTCCCAGTATAGGCTCCCAAACAATTTTCGATTTTTTAATTTACTCAATAAAAAGTGCATTGCTATAATTAGAAATCCACATTTGTCTAGCACTGTCACTTTTTTGCTATGCTGATTTTGATGAGAATATACCACATAAACTGTGTTCGGCAGAATTTTCGGGGGGTATAATCACATATTAATCTCCCAAACCAATTTTTCGGGGGGTGTAACGTCCACGACGTTATTTAGACGAATCAGAAGCCATTTGCTTGATACCACTATATTCTCAGTTTTAATCCGGTATGGTGTAGCGTAGCGTAGCGGTTCAACTGGGCATAAAAACACAAAAAACAACGCAAAAACATACTAATGAATACAATAAACCAAGAGCGCAAGAAGAAAAACAAGGAATAGCACACACGTAATTTCTGCATATCATTTGCATATAAGAATACAGCAATATGACCATCAAAATCATAGACAAACATGAACATGAAAATAACTTACACTTTCTGGCCTCTCTTGGGTGTAACGTGGCGCAAACAGGCACAAATCTCAGGCACAAAATCTGACGGTGTAAAAAACATTCATTGGTATATAATAATGGTATATAACAGCAATCATATCACTGCAAGAAACCCGTAAACACCGACAAATTCGGACCCAATAAACACTCATAAACGGCGTGAATAAATCAGTTTTAGCGCTAACATATAACCACTAAATCCTGAAACGTACGAACACAACTTCAAAATTTAATCGCATCAATAACATCTAACATAACCACTATTCAGAATCATAGTACCTCCACTCCAGGGGCTATACACATAATACGCGGCAAGGCACGTGCACAGGCTGCCAGATATAGGCGCTGCCTGGCCAGACAAAAACGACGAGACAAAAAATGACGTGTGGCCAATATGTTAACTTTTCACCATAACGTAATTTCAGTGGTTTTCAACGCAACGCACGAGTTTGTATACAACAGATTGATAGCACATAACGTACTGTGTGGTTATTGATTAGGTTAGGTTAGGTTGGTCAGGTTAGGTCAAGTTTGGTTAGGTCAGCTTACTGAACCTAGCCAATAACCACACACAGTGCGTTAGGTGTTAGACGTCTGTTGTATACGAACTCGTGCGTTGTGTTGTAAACCACTGAAATTACGCTATGGTGAAAAGTGAACATATTGGCCACAAGTCGCAGTCGCATTGACCGGACTTGATACGCCTTTGATACTACACTGGCCGAGGTGAACATATTACCCTATTGTAAAGTATGGGAATATGCGGGTGTTTGTGGCTAATATGTTCATAGGGCAATATTGTACTGGATCCCTCTGTCGTCTGCGTGTGGATCACACGTACGACACGCATCGCCATCTTCTACTCGGACAACCTGAACCCACGTGCAGCGCATGTAATGCATGTCTCCCCGTGCCCCGTTCCTGGTGGCATGTCCATCAGTCTCAGAGGGGCGTCAATGTTGTCTTGGATCCGTTCGGACTATTGACGAAGTTCTTGGACAGGAGGAATCGGCGGTCATCGAGGGCCGCATTTTTTTATTTTTACGGCTTTTGCCTTTTATAATTATTTATTGAATTTTATTTATTTACCTTCACATCCATTTCTTTCATCATCACCCTTATTTATTTCATTGCTCCATTCTTCATAGTCAATATTTAAGGTACTTTAGCAATAAATAGACTGGGGGTGCCGTATGGTCCTAGTGGCAGGTTCATCCCATACACGCAAATAAACAAACAAACCCTCGGCAACTCCAGCTCTCTAGCACATGCCGCTTGTCCGTCATTTGACTGTGATACTTGAAAAGGGAACGTAACAAAATTGGGTCATTATTGTCTTGCAACGCACCCACAACTAATCTGAGGTCATTTCGCTGGACCATGCATTTTACTGTGAGCCAACCCAACTCCTGCAGTGCAGACGAGACATTTGCACATCTTCTTTTCCCAGTGAACAGCCGAGCCGCCAACTTCAACACTCCATCCGCCCTCGACATCTGCTGCTGATTGGTCCACCCTAAGTTGATATGCAATACTTTAGCTTTGGGAGCACCAGATACTCTACCAGACGTTTGAGCATGCCCGAGGTGAGCGAACCGCGCAGCTTGAAAAGTGTTGTCACCATAGCATTCCAGCTTCTGGCAGTTTTACCCACATGATTGTCCCAGACTAGCGACTGGTCAAAGGTGACCCAGTAATTTATTGAGGGCTGAAAATAGACAAAGTCCCCACCGACGTTCACTTGGACAGTCTTAGCTTTCTTCAGCATCTCCCTAGTCCCAAGCATCATCAACTCAGTCTTCCTAGGATTCAACAACAACAACAACAACATGTATTTGATTTAGCGCACATAGCAACAATGGCGCGATTACAAAAGAACAAAAATAGCACAGAAAAAAACAAAAGCTACATGTCGACGCAATATGAAACAAACATTGAGCGCAATAATTAATCATCGGAATAAAACATACACACACAGTAAGAATAAGAAATCCACACACATTTTCAGTACAAAGATAATCAGGTAGAGATAGAAGATAGAAAAATTGCTTACAGGACACAAAAAAAACACGTGAATGCAAAAAAACAAAGGCAAGCAAAAGATGAGAGTGCAATTTGAGCAGCTAAATCTTGGCATATGGTGTAAGGCAATGAGATGAGTGAAAGAAGAGAAAGAGGGAGATAGAAGGACATGAGATGGAAGTGAGTTATAGAAGCGAGGGGCAAAAAAGGTAAATGATTTTGCTGACCAGGGAGATTCACACAACGCTCTAGGACATTGTAGAGGACGTGAAATACGGGTGCTGGGATTTGAGACACGAGATAACAAGCGTACAAGATATTCAGGCTGATTGATGCCGTTCAGCAGTTTGTAAATAATACAGGAGAGACGGAAATGAATTCGCGGAATAATAGGTAGCCAACGAAGATTGTACAAATGATGAGATGTATGAACACAAACAACGGGAGAGAGGACAAATCTACAGCATTGATTGATCACCGTCTGAAATGGTTTCAAATAGCATCGCGGAGTGTTGAAATATAAAACAATACAATAATCTATACGAGGAAAAACCAGTGTTTTAATGAGCTTGATGGCAGACGCTTGGTCGAGGAATGGACGTATGGGATACAGCGCGCGTAGAATAAGACGGCATGTACGTGTGACAGAACTAATATTATTGCTAAAGATGAGAGAGGAATCCATAATTACACCCAAGTTTCGCACTGACGAACGTAAAGGAAATGGAAGAGTAGGTGGAGTTAGACGAGGAGGGTGAAAAACCATGAATTCAGTTTTAGAAGAATTTATGAGAAGACGACGAGAAGCAGCCCATGATAAAATATCCGATAGAAGTTCAGACATATAGGATGAGTAGGGAAACGGAAGTGGACATAGCAGTTGAATGTTGTCGGCAGAGATATGAAAAGCCACAGAATAACGTTTTAGAATAGGACACAGTGAGGACATATACAGGTAGAAAAGAGTGGGACCTAGAATTGAGCCTTGAGGAACTCCTGAATTTAAAGGAACACGATCGGAAACAACATAATTAAATTTAACGGAGTAAGAACGGCCTGAAAGATAAGAGCGCATGAGCGAAAATGCCGTGGAAGAGAGACCAAGATGCGATAAATCATCAAGCAAGATTTTGTGGTTTACTAAATCAAACGCTGATGACATATCCAACATAACAATTAGGACAAAATGGCGGAAGGAGAAATGAGATAACACAACGTCAACAACAGATGTGAGAACAGACTCAGTGGAATGGAAAGGTCGGAAGCCAGACTGGTAAGGATCTAAAACATCGTTAATAAGAGGAGAAAGTTGGGAGAAAATAACGGATTCTAACAGCTTGGAGGTGAGATTGATAATTGAAACAGGACGATAATTTTTGATGATGGAAGAATCAAGTGTTGGTTTTTTCAAAATGGGGTAGACAATAGCATGTTTTTCAGGTATAAAAGAACCATGAAGTAATGAGAGATTTACTATATACAAAAAATAGGGAGCGAATAGAGTAATCGAGTGAGAGAAGGCCTTAAAATTAATAGGATCGGCGGGAGAGGCAGATATTTTTATTGATGAAAGTAAGGCTAGTATATCAGAGAGGACGACATGAGTAAAGGAAGAGAGAGTAGTTGATGAAGTAGAGTGTGTGATTTTGTGATGTGTAGCTGGAATGCCTTCATCTGTAGTTTTTACTTTGTTCCAGAAGAACGTTGCGAATTCAGAGGCAGTGGTTGAACAGGTTGTAGATGTGGAACGACGGCCAGAAATGGTGTTTAGAGTCGACCAGAGCAGTTTCTGTGAGACCGAAAGTGAGGTCAGTTTAGATTTGTAGAAAAAGCATTTAGCATCAGAGAGAGCGGCCAGATAAGCTGCACGAGACAAGCAGTAGGCGGACCAATTCGACTCAGATCTTGTGCGACGCCACAAACGTTCAGACCGGCGTTGAAAGCGTTTCAAAGAGAGAAGTTCAGCATTAAACCATGGAATGGGCATGTATGTGCGGAAACAAGTTTTCAAACGAAAAAGGGTATCATTAATATCAGAAAGAACCATGGAAAAACAAGAATATACTTCGTCAGCTGGTAGTGAATAAAACACATGAGAAGGTAGCCGAGATGTAAGAAATGATAAGAATACACCAGGATCAAAGTTTCTATACGATCTGAATGAATGAAGAAACATACTAGATGATTTAGAAAGTAACGGAATGTCAAATAGGCATAAGCTATGATCCGAAAATGAGCGATCGGGAGGGAAAACTTCAACTTTCGGTACAGCTAAGTCAGTGGAGAGAGTTGGCACAGGAAAAAGAAGCAGGTCAAGAATATGACCCGACGAATGAGTGGGGGAAGATATCGGAGAGCAAAGCGCATGAGAGTCAACGAAGGAACAAAACTGAGAGAAGTATACATTAGAGGAAGGGAAGTTGAAGTCACCAACGATTAGATATCTATTTGAGAATAATTTCGTCACAGATTCATGAAGATCAGAGAATTCATCAAAAAATGCAGACGTAGTTCCTGGATGATTATGTCGATAGACAACAATTATGCAGAGCTTAGGACGAGAGGGTACGGACAATGCAAAGGCAATGAATTCAAAAGAAGAATAGGCAGATTTAAGATCAGGAATTAGCGAAAGGGACAGTGATTTTGCATAGATACAACCATCACCACCGCCACGGGAGCAGATAAGGCTTGAACGAGACATGTGCAGAAAACCAAAACTACTAGGTGTATGAGCAACAAAAGAAGAGATGTCGGTATCAAAAAGCCAAGTTTCTGTTAGACAAAGGATATCAAAATTATGTGATGAACAGAGATGGGAAAAATAGTGAGCTTTGTAACGGCAAGACCTTATATTTAAAAGAGCAAAGGTGAGCGAAGGAGAACTAGAGAACGAATTCTGATGAAGAGAGGTGGCAGTGGAGGAGAAACAATGTGGCTGTGGTAGTCAAGCTGATACCGCCGAGGTGGCAGCAAGGGAATCAGTTGGAGACTGAGAAAGAGGAGCAGAGAGAGTGCGCTCACGAATGGAGTTCTGTACGGCCAAAAGCGACGGACATTTCGATTCATCGTCATACTATTTTGTTTTTTATATCATTGCTCATGATGTTCAGACAATATTCAGTACTGAATAGAGTCTCGGTAATTGTAGCGGGAGGAGCCGACCAGATGAGTTGAGTGTCATCAGCGCATGCTATTGAACTACCACTCGCCATGCAACATTCAATTTCATTTGTGCTGCATGATAAGTGGTGGTTTAATAACAGACATAGGTGCAGCGGGAGGAGCCGACCAGATGAATGTCGATTATTATATAATATATATTCGACTGTGTCGATTATATATTATATATTTTCACCTGTATTGTATAATATTCTTACCTGTATCATCTGTGTCGATTGTATAATAAGTAGGGCTGTCAAAAAAGTAACCTACAAATCAGAAAAAATTAACTCTATTTTCGAGAAAATGTAACCTAAAAAAGTAACCTAAAAAAAACCTGAGTTTTAAAGTTATAATCACTTTTGTATCGTTTTACCACATGTTTATCACGCCTTTGCTGATTAGTGCGCTATGTGAAATACACGGTTTGTTTGTTGTTTGTTTGTGAACATATAAAGTAACATAATAACCAATAAAAAGGTAACCTAAAAATAACCTCCTTCAAAAAAAGTCAATTTCTGTTTGCTTTTCTGAAGGAAGAAAATACACCAGTCCTTCTTTTTTATCATCTTTCCGAGTTGGTACTACTTTTCCACCCTCTCCGATATGGTATCATTCTTACAACAAACAACCAAAAGTGACTTAACATAATTTAGCTAACATCGAAAAAAGGAGCATAACCATCAAAATATAATTTTAAGTGGAAAGCTCATACAAATGCGAAATACACCAATTGCAAATGTAAATATTTTTAGTTATGGTCGCAATAATGTTCTTTGTATATTTTCAATGGAACTTTTTATCAAATAGCACGTACTATAGTAGCGTAAACACTGCACGTGTGAATGCCCCCCGTCCTCCCATATATCAAACGTGGGATAATGGCGCTATCTCACGCCCTAAAAATCAAGTGCAAATTCCTGTTCAAGTAAATACGTACTGTCAAGTGCCACAGTGCAGTATCTGGTATAGAGAGCTCACACATCGTACTATACCACGCTCCAAACATCTCACGACACCCTCCGGTTCGTGGACATGTCCTAAAATGGAATTACACTATCCTGCGTACCCAAAAGCGTATAAATACCGAGTAGTACGGATATTAAGATGAATATCAATTGCTAAATCCTAACAGTAGAAATGTTGACATTTCTTGATCTTCAGACCTAATATTCCATCTCTTTTCCTATTTTATCCTCATATATACCGTTTTTGTGCCTCTTATCTGCAAAAAGTCCCCAAACTTCGTGGTAAACTTACCTAATAACAAGAAAAATAACAAAAGGTAACCTGACGATAAAAAAGTAACCTTAAAAGCAAAAAAGTAACCTAACGATGAAAAAGTAAATTTTGGTAGCCTAATAACTTTTTAAAAATTATCGTACACAACTTTTTCATGCAGTTTTAGGTAGCTTATGAAAAAGTGACCTTTAGGTGAAAAAGTAACTTTATTAACTTTTGTCAGCCCTAATAATAAGTAACTTCCTCATAAATTGGTTGAACGTAGACATTTAATTTTATATATTACTAGCATTAAAACCCGCCCGTTGTGCGGAACAATTCATAAAAATATTGTAAATTAAAAATAAATAAGGCAAACTCATGAAAACCTTAATCAATTAAAAAGTCTAAATTTCATTATTTTTAATTTTATTTTGACAAAATAGTTTCACTCAACCCGCCTCATATTTAAACCCGCCCGACGTGAGGAATAATTCAGAACTCGAACACCATCCGTTCTGGTTCTTGAAGTCAAATCCATTAGTTTTGTATATGAATTCATTCTATACGGTGAAATTGAACGTTTTATTGCTGCCCGCGGGACATTTTTATTTCATAAAAATGAGCCATCGCTTCGTTTGCGTTTCAAGCCCCTGATCATTGAACCAGCGAACCATGAACCAGCGCAATTATGTCACCTCATATTCAAGCATTCATACACAGACAGACAGATAATTTCTTCTTTATGTATATATATAGCATTAAAACCCGCCCGTTGTGCGGAGCAATTCATAACATGAAATTCATATTCAATTCATAAAAAAATATGGAAAAATAAAAATGAATTAGGGTACACTCATAAAAATATTAATCAATTGAAAATTATAAGTTTAATTATTTTTATTTCGACAAAATATTTGCCCTCAGTCCGCCTGAGTCATTTTAAGCCCGCCCGTCGTGCTGAATAATTCAGAACTCGAACACGATCCGTTCTGCATCTTGAAGTCAAATCCATTGGTTTTGTGTATGGATTAATTCTACAGGGTAAATTGAACGTTCTATTGTCTATAGTTGCTGCCCGCGGAGCATTTTTATTTTAAAAAAAATACTTTTTTTTAAATGAACCATTTGAAAAAATGAACTAAAAAATGTAAACACTTTTTTATACCCGCCCGTCGTGCGGAGCAATTCATACAATAAAATTCATATTTGAAGTCAAATCCATTGGTTTTGTGTATGGATTAATTCTACAGGGAAAATTGAACGTTCTATTGTCTATAGTTGCTGCCCGCGGAACATTTTTATTCTTCAAAAAAATTACCTTTTTTTAAATGAACCATTTGAAAAAATGATCTAAAAACACTTTTTTAAACCCACCCGTCGTGCGGAACAATTCATACAATAAAATTCATATCAAATCCATAAAATATAATGAATACAAATTGAAAACCAAAAAATGTAACCTATAAATATCTTAACCAATAGAAAAGTCTAAATGTGAATATTTTTGTTCTTATTTTGACAAATATTATCCCTCAACCCGCCTGATATATAAATCTGCCCGTCGTGTGGTATAATTCAGAACACAAACACGAAATATACAATGAAAGATGATGAAATCTTTTCATCAGAATGTTTCCAAACTATATTTATTACTCATTCCCCATATCATTCCCCAATATCATTTGCTTAAGTACTATTTCACTTTTACCGCTATAATATTTATTGTTAAAATTTATATATTTTCCGCTATCATTAAAACCCAATATAACCTGAGTCAAGCCTACCCAACCCAACCCAACCATTCAATCTTGACCGCTCTCAGCCTAGTCTGAGGTGATTTCACTTATTAGTTTGTGATCACAAAATATACTGATGCGATCATAATTTGTAATCAGAAGACTAAGATTATCTACCCCAGGGGTCCCAAACACGCAGCCCACCAATACTTTTCTCTCAACCCGCCAATATAGTATCGGGACCAAACTGTAAGGCAGCTAAATTCACATTTGTTGCATAATGCGATATAATTATACACCATTATCATATTATCTCATAATTCCCGGTTAATGCTTCCACTAATGCATCATATTCATACAGTTGTTATTTTTTGGATTACACCGATATTACAGCCCTTGATATTACAGCCGATATTATAGTATGCAATCTATATTCTGCTACGTATTATTCCTAATACATATATCATCAGATCGCAAAATATATTTAAAGGTTCACATCATTCTCCAAAATCATTTGTTTAAGAGCTATTCTACTTTTATCGCTAGAATATTTACTGCTAGCAAAATATCATATACCTCGCTATCATTTAAACCCACTCTTTATAGATACATTTAATTCGCCCGTCGTGCGGAACAGTTCATAAAATATAATTAATATTCAATTCATAAAAAAATTAGTGCAAATTGAAAAAGAAAAACAAAGGAAAGTTTTAGCTAATATAAAAGTCAAAATGTAAAATTTATGTTTCAATTTAGAAAACATGTTTTCCCACAACCCGCCTCATATTTAAAGCTGCCCGTCGTGCGGAATAATTCAGAACTCAAACACGAAACAAACACAAAGAAAATTGATGAAAAACGACCAATAGAAAAGTCAAATTTGTAAATTCTTGTTTTAATTATTGACGATGTTTCTTCCCTCAACACTGCTCAAATTCACACCCGTCCTTCGTGTGTAGTAATTCAGAGGTGTAACACTATCAAAACAATGAAACATCTGTATAATTCCAGATTAATGCTTCCTCTAAAACAGCATATGCATATACTTGGCATTGCATGATATTACAACCCGTATCCTTATGCAACTTAAGCGTATGCAACTTGAAATTAAACCAATTAAATTACACAGTAAAATTAAATAGCTTACTTTGTTCCAAGTAGCATTTTACCCGCCCGTCGTGCGGAACATTTGATGTGTAAATATTGAGGACGAAGACTTTCTATTCAGTATAGTGTACCATTAATTAAACTGTACGCAAAAAAAACCACACCATCCATGCTTGGAGATAATATGATGCATTCTTAACTGTGATTGGGCTTCAGTGAAATTTAATCGGTGTATATTCCTGTGTAATCGCAAGTGCGCATAATAGCTGTCAAATTGGCAATATGTCCTTTTGACTTTACACCGCCGTAACTTCCTTCAGATACCCTTTGGAAAATTACAAATAATACCGTATTGTAGAAAACAAGATTTCTAGCACGATGGTATATTTTATTTTCATGTATAACAAATAGTTACTGGGAAATAGTAAAAAAATAAATTAATTTTAGTCGCCCGATGTTCAAGTGTAATTTTGGATGTATTTGAGAATTTTGCCAATTTTTTTCGAATACTCAAATGAATTTATTGAAAAAGAAACGAACGTTAGAGGAAGTTAGAGAACGTTAGAGAACATTGGTTAACATAGAGAGCGTTAGCGCACCTATATCCACCTTGACACCAATATCCTGCACCTATATCCACCTTGACATTTGTAAAATGAAAAAAAGTCAAAAATCGACCCACCCTAATGCACATCCCAAGCGAAACCCAAAAAATCAACGAGAACAAATATAGAAGCGCAAGTGCGTATAGAAAACTCCCTTATGCCACTCACAGTTCAATGATAACAGCTGCTCTCTCTCTCTCTCTTATGCTTTCTTGTTGTGCCCACTCTCTCCTTTTCCGCTGTGCTCTTCAATCAACCGAAATGAAACACATGCTTCATTTCCATCCGCTCACACCATCATTCACAAATGTCTTGTAACACTTCATCATCGCGCTTTAATTTCGATTGACACAAGCATATCGGTGAATCTTCAATCAAAGCATGAATATGTATGTATATGTGTGTATGTATGAATGTGCATATATATGTACACTATACGATCACATTGAACATGTGTGTGCATGTGTGTTTATATTATATATATTTGGGTATATGTGTGTTAATATATTTATTTGTGTGAATGTGTAAATGTGTGTATGTATGTATAAGGATGTGTATATGTGTATGTGTGTATATACGTGTATGTGTGTGTGTGTTGCAGTTCGTCACAAGAGCCATGTGCAAACGCAGGTACAGCATTTCACATGCACATACACACACACACACACACACACACACACACACACACACACACACACACACACACACACACACACACACTATCTCTCAAATGCCACTACATAGACACGCATTCATTCAGTAGCCGCTAAAAGTTTGGAGGCACAAGTATTGATATGTATTAACAACAACAACAACAACAACAACAACAACAACAATATGTTTCGTATAGCGCCAGAATAATACAAGGGTGCGAAGGGACCAGAAATAAATCAGCTACAAATAAAATGTAGGTACACACAAGCAAAAAGATAGTACAGGGTGTCTCACAATACATGCAACCTAAATACAAAGATATAATTTATTACTCAGACCAGAAACTCCAAAAATGATTACGTTTACTGGAAGCAGATACGATACCAATAAAGAAGTGAATATTTGATGCTTCTCGCTTAAAGGATAATCTTGCTAGAGTACATGTTCCAAATGACCACATTTGCGCTGCAGGCACACTTGGAGCCGACGAGCAAAGTTGTCAACCACCTTGATTCACTCTTCCTTCCTGATAGCCCGAATCTTCTGGGGGATGGCCACTTTCAGTTCAGCAATGGATTGACGACGTTTTTCATAGATGTGGTCCTTCAAGAAACCACAGAGATAAACATATGGAGGGCTCAAATCAGGTGAATGCGGACACCACTCGGGGTCGATTTTGCTCTCGAGCCACCGGTACATCACAACACGTTTGCCATGCCAGATGCTGTAAGTTTATGCTTAATTTGGATCCTGTATGGGTACAGATTAAGATTCTTGATCATGATTTTTTGCACCGACGCACGTGAAAGCCCCAGCGCTCGGCTTCGACTTCGGATGGACTTTTTCGGGCTCCTTGCGACAGAATTTCTCACCGCATTCACATTGTCAGGAGATCTTACAGTCGGTTTCCTGCCAGATCTGGGTGTTTCTGACTTATTGTTGAGGTTGTCTACTATGAAAATAACAACAACAACAACAACATATATTTAATAAAGCGCACGATAAAATGCAAAGGCGCGAAAAACATGATAAAAGATAAAAGCTAGCGGAAAAACAAACGTAAAACAGCACGCAAAAGGAAAGACATACCGTGCACAACATGAGAAAACCAAGAGCAATCAGAGGTAAAAACATAAAAAACAGCAAAGAGTACAAGAAACGCATTTATTCAGAAGAAGAAGCAAGAAAATGTTTGTGGAGAGCAGATGAAAAGGAAGCAAAGGAACTAATTTGATGAAGCTGAGGAGGTAGATAGTTGTAGAGGCGAGGGGCGGAAAAGTAAAAGGACTTGGCCGACCAGGTGGACTCGTTGATGGCGGGAGGGCAGAAGAGTGGGACAGGGTATCGAGATGAGGGTCGTACTTGAGGTGGCAGGAGTTCACGTAGGTAAGATGGGGAAGATGGAGACTTAATAATTTTGAAGACTAAACAGCAAATTTTGTAGCGAATTCTGAGGGGAGCAGGGAGCCAGCCAAGTTGACGGATGTAAGAGGAGGTTGGCGTTCTTGGAGGAAGTCTCAGAACAAAGCGGCATGAAAGATTAATGACAGATTGAAGTTGGCGAATCGTCTTGAGAGGCAAGTGAAGAAATAACGAATTACAGTAGTCCAGACGAGAGAATATATAGGCGTTAACGAGAAGAATTGCAGATGATTCATCGATGAGAGACCGGATAGGAAAACAATTTCGTAGAACAAAGCGACAAGAGCGAATGATGAATTAAAAATTTCGGGTGAAAGAGAGTGTGGGGTCAAATACTACACCCAGGTTCCAAATGTGTGAGGCGAGTAATAAATTGAGAGTTGGATGAGTAAGCCTGGGGGGATGAAAGACCATGAACTCAGTCTTGTCCGGGTTCAAAAGGAGCCGCCTTGATGAGGCCCAAGATGAGATGTGCGAGATTAGGTCATGAACAAGAGAGGTAGAAGTGTGTGAGATAGGGAAGTATATTTGCACGTCGTCAGCATAAATATGAAAGGAGAGAGGATAAGAACGAAGAAGAGGGCAAAGTGAAGATACATACAGGTTGAACAAGAGAGGACCAAGGAGAGAGCCTTGTGGAACACCAGAAGTCATTTTTACAGAATCAGATAGTGCGGAGTTACAGCAAACAGAGTAGGAACGGTTACTGAGATACGAAGATAAAAGAGAGAGTGCAGTAGAAGAGAGACCGGCATGTGCAAGATCCCGACAAAGAATAGAGTGATCAACTAGGTCAAAGGCGGAAGAAAAATCAAGTGATATGAGGAGAACAGAGTTACCGAAAGCAAAATTAGAGAAAATATCATTTTGGAGACAGAGGAGGAGTGTTTCCGTGGAATGTTTGGCAACAAATCCTGATTGGAACGGATCTAAAGCACCAGAAACGATAGGGAGAAGCTGATCGCGGATGGCGGATTCGAGAAGTTTGGAAGCAAGTGTAAGGATAGAGATAGGGCGATAATTACAGGGAGCAGATGAGTCCAAACCCGGTCTTTGAGGATAGGGGAAATGACAGCATGTTTAGAAGCCAAAAATTATCCGTGAAGGAAGGTTGAATTAATTACGTGTGTGAAGAATGGCGCAAGTAGAATAATGGAATCGGAGAGGGCAGAATATTTAATGGGGTCAGAAGGACAATTAGTGTGTTGGAGTTTGGATAGAAGACGAGCGACTTTGTACGGTGTAAGAAATGAAAAGGATGTGAGTGCATTACCAGAGGAGGAAAAAGAGAGAGGTTGTGAGAATACTGGTATTTTGGAGTGTAGAGTGGCAATTTTATGAGCGAAGAAGGACGCGAATTGATCAGCAGTGATTTGGCAAGACTCCCGGGTGTGACGGCCTGAGAGGGCTTTCAGTGTGGACCAGCGAAAATGAGGGTGAGTTTTTAAGTTGTGTAATTTATATTGGAAAAACGAGGATTTAGATGAAGCTACTTCAGTGAGAAACAGTTTACGAGTAGTACAGAAGTGATTCCAGGAAGAAGAGATGCGAAGGCGTCGCCAGGAGCGCTCACGCGCGCGACACTCCGCTCGCAGTCTTTGCAATTTAGAAGACCACCAAGGAGGAGGAGGGTTCATAGAGCGCACAATATGTTGACAAAGGGGAAAAATGTGATCATTTATACAAGACAGAGTGTCAGTTAAAAATGTGTGAAGAGAGGACGGAAAGAGAAATTGATAATCGGAAGGAGATAAAAGGGAGTTAACGAGAAAGCTAAATTTGGAGGAGTCAAAGCTTTTGAAGTTTCTGGATAAGCGGTATTTTCTAGAGGGCGGCTTGGGTGCAGATGTGAGATTAAGTTGAGTTGTGATAAGACTGACTATCCTGACAATACTATCCTGTTACTTGAAATGTGCGTTCCCAACGATAACTTTGACTTTTCTGGGGATAATTGTTGAAATTAAACTTCCTGCGATATTTTGCTTGCACCGTTTTGAATGATTTCGTCTCCAAATAAGTAGTGACGCAAAATATGTTTTCCTCATTTATCCAAGATAATTTGATTGATAATTATTAATTGTTATGGTCTCCTCTCATCATATCTGAAAATAAAGATAAGCAACATTAATATTGGAAAAATTATCAGCAGTAACATGGGTTACATTGTGTAGTGTGAGACATCCTGTGTAGCCGCCGTGGGAAAAAATCAACTTCCGTAACGTTTGAGCTTGTATTCAATGCAGACTTATCTCAGTATGTAATCTCATACATAATCTTATTATATAATGTTCAGCATATAATCTCGGTAATCTCAGTATATAATGCTCAGCATGTACAAAAAGGTGAAGATCCCATGGCTACATTACAAAACAATCTTGCACACCAGACACACAATTCTTGCCCACCAAGCACAAGTTCTCCACCGCCGCATGCCGTCCGACTTGCGCCACACATGAAACCAAAACTACAACGATACAGTACACGATACAAAAGATACAGTACAGTACACGATATAAAAATGTGCTGGACACGATACAGTACACGATATAAAAATGTCAGGGTTCTAACCGAGCCCTGACATTACATATCCCCGCTCTTAAGAAATCACTAGTCCATAAGACGAGCCGGCAGCCAGCGGCGACGACCGCGCGATGACGATGGAAGTTGACGGGGCGGATCTTTGTTTATCTCCAGCGATCCTTGGCCGGGGAATGTAGTACCGTTACTCGGTAGCGGTTCGGCAGTTTCACTGGTCCAATGTGTTAATCGAGGCAAAGCAGGTGACAACGCTGACCAAATTTCAGTGTCGGTCTCGTCGTCTGCGGCACGTGGTGCAACACATAATCTGGTCTTGGCCAGGTGTGCCACATTACGGACGGAACCGTCCTCCAATCGATAAGCAGCACCTCGTCGCCCCACTATGCGCACTGGACAGGAGAAAAGTCTGCCAGTCTTCCCAACATTCCCAGTAACCCGAACATATACGTAGTCTCCGATTTGCATAGAGGGTACTCGGACACTCATGCGGCGATCATAATGACGATTTTAGCGGCGCTGCTCACGTTGTACCCTGCTGGTGAGTTCTCTATGCTCAGCTCTTGAACCCCGTTCCGCTGTTGTCACGATCGGAAGAGAAGGACGCATCGGCCGTCCATGTAGTAGTTGCGAAGGCGGTTGACCTGTAGTACAGTGTGGTGTCGCTCGATACCTCCCCAACAGTGCGAGCATTTGCTAACGCATCGACTGTTCCGATGATGAAATACAGCAGTTTTTCAGCCACGTTTTTAATTTCCGGTTGAATATTTCGATGGCTCCGTTTGACTGTGGCCAATACGCTGAACAGCGGCGATGAGTGATGTTTCTCTGCTTGAGGTACTTCTCCATCTCTGTGTTCACCAACTGTCGACCATTGTCTGTTACCAATTCATCTGGGTATCCTTCTCTGGCTCATATGTTACTCAGAGATTGGATAATGTCGCGGGTCTCAATAGTATCAGAAAAACCATTTTCCACCCTTTTGTAGAAATAGTCTATTAGCGTAATGATGTAGCGATGTTGAGGTAGAGTTCCGCGGATATGACCGACAATGTCCAACCCCAGTTTGGACCACGCTTGTTGTGGATATGGTTGTAATGGTGCAGGTTTGGCGCGATTGCAGTTGACCTTGTCGCTTGACTGACACTGAACGCAGTTGTTGACCATCTTCTGGAAATCACTGTTTATTCCCGGCCACCACGCCACACAGCGCAGGAACTGTCGAGTCTTAACAATGCCATCATGTGATGCATGAGCTCGTTGTAGATATTTAGAACGTAGTTGCTTCGGTATCACGGTCTACAATGCGATGATGACGCAATGATGGTCTACGCGCACTAAAATGCGGTCCACGATTGACAATTCGTTTTGCATGTTAAAGAAGGGAGCAGCAGCTCGTAGCAGCAGCTTCGTAGCAGCTCACTTCACGATTTCGCCGTCTTCGGAAGCCCCTTCACTAGCGCTTGTCTCAGTTCAGTTAGCTGTGCATCTTGTCGCGATGCCTCGTTGAGCTCTTCGCGACTGACGACTGACTTCTCCTCGGCTAAAAAAGCAATTACTTCGTCCGTGTCTGCCAGCACCTCTCCGATGTCGTCTCGCGAGGCTGACAGTCGCGACAGGGCATCTGCTCCAGGTATTTTAGCGCATGACACGTACTCAATACTGTATAAATACGGAATTAACCGAGACTGCCACCTGGTGATCCTTGCACCTGCACGACCACTGAGTTTAACCGATAGTATAGTCGCCAATGCTGAGTGGTCCGTCCTTAGCTTGAATGAGCGCCCGAAAAGGTAAACTTTTCATTTTTCCACCGCCAAGAAAGCTGCCAATGCTTCTCTTTCCGTAATTGAGTAACGTTACTCGCAGTCGGAAAACCTGTAGTTCCAAAACGATACTATGTCTTCTTGACCCGATTCGTCTACTTGAGACAACACAGCTCCGGAGCCGGTTTCGCTTGCGTCTGTTGTTACCACTGTCGCTCGGTCGGTGTCGAATCAGCTGGACGATCAGCACAAGCGACACGTCAAAGGAGTAACAATACTATCGTGTTGCGCACGCACTGCAGCAGAACCACCTGAACACCTCACACACACCTGAACACACAATTTCCCAGGTCTGAACACCTGAAAACCTGAACACACAGTTTCCCAGGTCCTTCATCCTTTCCAATCTGGCTTTCGCTCCATTCACTCTACGGAAACCGTCCTTATTTCAGTTACTCGTGAAATATTATCTAAATTTTCCTATCTTCAATCAGTTCTCGTTGTTCTTCTCGATATGTCTCTAGCCTTTGATCTCGTCAATCATGTCATTCTTATCAATGATCTTTCTTCGCTGGGTCTATTCTCGTCAGCATTGTATTTCCTCAAATCCTATCTCTCTGGTCGCACTTTTTCAGTAAACTTCAATTCAACTGTTTCAAAATCTGCTTCTCTTATTTCTGGTGTCCCTCAAGGTTCTTTCTTGGGTCCTACTCTGTTCAATCTTTACATGTCTTCTCTCTGTCCTGTCCTTTGTAAATACAGCATTCCTTTCCATATTTATACCGATGACATACAACTCCTAATTCATTGTCCTTTCTCTCATGCCACTCTTCTCAATGATATTCCCTCTGATATCACGTCCTGGACCATTTCTCGTCGCCTCATTCTCAACACTTCTAAGTCTGAATTTCTTATCCTTCACCCTCCGCGCAACCCGGTAGAACCAGCCGCATGGTCGGAATGTCGGCGACTAATCCGGCGCCCCACTGGCCTATGCCAGTGAGGAGGGTGGCCAGACACCCAGCAGGAAGAAAAGCAAGACCTGTCAAAGGGCGGATGAGCTGTTTAGCAGCCAATGGCCATCTGGAAACCCTCCCCCGTCGGATCGGCAAACAGGATCCTGGCCGCTGAGTGTCACGTCACCCGGGGTGTAGTGGTGGCGTGACGCAACACTCGTCTTTGGCCTGCGCGTCGAACCCCGACGGGGCCGCTGTTTGGCGCCTCGACAGTAGAGAGACTGCCCGACGCCGGCACGGGTGGCCGGATAGGGCTCAAGAGGGTCAAGGGTGAGGTACCTGGTGGTCGAGGGGGATCCCGCCCGGTGCAGTGTCCGCCCTTTGCAGTGGGACTGCAGCTGCCGAGTCCAGATGGACCGGTGGGGGTCACTGGTCCGGGCCCGGCGCTGTGGCTCCCGCGGACTCGTACCGGGCGGAGCTCGCAGCGAGCTCAGGGGTATTCGGTGCCCGTACAGCGCGCACCACCACTGGCGTGGCATCCCATGCTGGCTCTGCCCGACCCCCAGTAGGGCCCCGTGCAGAGGTGGGTGGTCGTGTGCGCAGAGACAAACAAACAATTCATGGCGTCAAAACCTACAGCCACCCCAACTGCTGGTCGTCCATCGGGCGATCGGCCACGGCCGCCGAAAGGTGGTCGTACATTGAGACACGACCAGGACGACACTCGTGTTGTTCCCACTCCGATGGTGTTGATGTTTGCCAGCACCGATGAGAAGACGAAGCTGTCATCTTTGAACCCGTTCTGTCTTCTGGATGGATTCAGGAACATCGGAGATGTGCCTCTCGAAGACAGCCGGCATAGAGATGGATCGTTGATGGTGAAATACGGCACTGAGACGGCAGCAGCCCGCGCGATAAAGGCAACCACTTTCCGTTATCGCGTGGGTACGGGCGAAAACAAGCGTTGGGTGAGCACCCTCGTCTCGGTGTGTGCGCACTCGACATTGAACCACGCCAGAGGTGTTCTGTTCTGTCGTGCGCTAGAGGGTGTCGAGGATGAGTATATTTGCGACGGATTGGCATCACAGGGTGTCATCCGCGTGGAGCGCATTGTCTGACGGCGTGAGGGTAGCGAGGTGCCAACGCATTCTTTCTTCCTCATGTTTGACGGTGCTTTTGTGCCGGACGACATCAAGATCGGTGACGTCCGTCAGCGTATCCGTGTCCGCCCCTACGTACCCAACCCAATGCGTTGTTACAGGTGCCAACGTTTCGGGCATACGAGCTCCCGCTGTAACCGTGTTGAGATCTGCGGACGCTGCTCATCCGAACGGCACACTGCTGCTGATTGTGACAATGAGTATTTCTGCGTCAATTGCAGGAGCAGCGGTCATGCGTCCTCGTCGCGTGACTTCCCGGAATGGCTGAAAGAAATAAATTATGGCTATCCGCGCTGCCCAGCGCTGCAGTTTCGGCGAGGCGCGTGCTGTATATCGCAGCTCGTATCCATCAGGCCCGTCATATGTCAGCGTAGTCACGAGGTCGGCTCAGCCTTCACAGTCTGTCGACTCGTTACTCGAAAAGCTGACTGTTGGAGACTTCTTGAAGCTGGCGGGACGAATGGGCTTGAAGCTGGTCGTACCTGAGGCTGATAAACATGAGCACGAACCGACACCGGTTGATCGGCGGCCTGAGGAGGCTGCCGTGTCGCGGTCGCCAACGGCCGCACCCCAGCGGTCCCAGGCGTCCGCGACCCAGCGGCTTCAGACGGCCGCAACCCAGCGGCCCAAGGCGGCCGCCACCCAGCAGCATGAAAAGGCTGCTGAGCGGCGACCCCAGCGGGTCGCCGATCGGCCGGTCAACCGGCCGATGGACCGTGCTGGCAAATCGACAGCGATGCCGGTTAGTCAGGGCGGCAAAAAACCGGCCTCTCAGCAGGCTTTCAAGCCAGCAGAGCGGTCGTCTCCGAGCCGGAGGAGATCCGGACACTGGACGGTGGTTCAACACAAGAGCCGCCGTTCGGTCAAGTCAGCCTCGCCGAGGAGTGACCGGCGAGCATCTCCCAGTCACAAAGCGAGCGCGGTCCCTGCATCTCCGCGCTCGGCGGTTGCTAGCGCACCGCCTTCCGCACACGACGGAGCGACTCCCACCACTGCCAGGGAGGTGGAGAGTTCCTCTAAGCGGAAACTCTCGGCCTCTCCAAGTGGGTCCCCACCTGACGCGGAGAGAGGACGATCGGCCAAGCGATGCGATTTGGTACCTTTGCTACCTGGTTTTTAGTGTATTTTTAGTGCCTTTTTAACGGGAGTATTTATTTGTATTTTATTCTATTATATTTATTTTTATGTCCATTTTACAATGGAATATTAGAGGTATTAGACCGAATTTCTATGATTTACTGCATATTTTACATGCCCGAAAACCATCGATTTTAGCAATACAGGAGACTAAGGTTTTAACTTCTTCGTATTTTAGTATTCAGGATTTTTATGTTTTTAGATATGATAATCCCAGCTCGACTATAGTCCATGGCGGGGTTATGCTGGCTGTTCGCACCAGTGTACCCTGTCGCCGCCTGCATATTCAGTCAGATTTGCAGGTGGTTGCGGTTCGGTACTGGCTCGGTGGTAGGGAGGTGAGTGTGTGCTCATTGTACCTGCCGCCTGCTCGCCCCATCCCAAGGGCTGACGTCGAGTTTTTAATAAGTTCACTTCCAACCCCTTTGTATGTGTTAGGCGATTTTAATGCTCACAGCCCTTTTTGGGGTTGTGATGCATATTGTAGCCGTGGCTTTATTATGGAGGATATCTTAACTGTTTTAGACACAGGTATTTTAAACACAGGCACATATACGCATTGCACCATGCCATCAGGAAGCATGTCCACTCTGGACCTCAGTCTGAGCAGTCCCAGTCTGCAGGCATCCACGAGCTGGACCGTTGAGAACAGTCTGTATGGGAGTGACCACTTCCCTATATGGATCTGTCTCAATGAGGTACCTAGGCTGGGAACACGACCATCAAGATGGAATTTCAAACGAGCTGATTGGGTCCGCTATGATTGCTTGACACTGGAAGCCATGGGCAGCCCCACACTTCGACCCAGAGTCGAAGATTTTACTGAGGTCATTGTCACCTGTGCCAAACAGAGCATTCCGCGTACGGCATCGCGACCACGGCGGCGTCCTGTTCCTTGGTGGACAGACGCGTGTTTTGCGGCGTTGCGAGAGCGACGTAGTTGCTGGGGTCGCTTCCGGCACAACAGCACGGTGGCAAACATGCTTTGCTTTCGCCACGCTCGCGCACAAGCTCGATGGACCTTTCTCGAGGCGAAGCGAGCCTCGTGGGTGTCCTATGTGTCCAGCATTAATCGGTAGTGTCCTATATCCACCATATGGGACCGTATAAGGCGCATCTCTGGGAGGTACCGTCCCACTCCACTGCCTTCTCTGAAGATCAGTGGCGTGGACGTGATAAATCCGGAGCATGTTGCTGACGAAATTGGCCGATATTTAGCGGAGCGCTGTCGTGCAAACGTAGACGACCCTGATTTTGCGGCGATCAAACAGCAGTGCGAGAGATCACCCGTTGATTTCTCCACCAACTGTCAGCTGCCAATCAACAGCGATTTTTCTGCATCTGAGATGAGAACAGCCTTGCGATCGCTTCGCGATGTGGCTGAAGGCCCTGATGAGGTTCACAACCTCATGCTGAAACGTCTGTCGCCGGCGCTGCTGTCTACCCTGATGCAGGTCTTCAATGATCTGTGGAATAGGTGGCAGTTTCCAGCCTTCTGGCGACGGGCAATCGTGATACCCATCACGCAACAGGGCAAATCGGGCGATCACCCGTCTGACCATCGCCCGATATCGCTGACTTCCGGTCTCTGCAAATTGTTTGAGAAATTGGTTTACAGACGGCTGGTATGGTTTCTGGAACGCGGTCGGCTGTTCAATGATGCTCAGTGCGGATTTCGCCAGGGTCGCTCAACGTTAGACCACTTGGTGACCATTGACTCTCGCGTACGTGAAAGTTTTGCGCGAGGTCACCACGTCGGGGCGATATTCTTTGACATCGAGAAGGCATATGACACCACATGGCGACATGGTATTCTTCGCACCTTTCTTACGAAGCCATGCTGCATCTTGCATCACTCTTCCATTTACTTCCACCAAGTGCCGATAGCATTACACTACATACTGAGACCATTTCTCTTCTAGTCAGTATTGCCGGAATATCAGGTACTTCATTGCTGCACTTGATGACAGCCGCACCGTGTCCGAAAAAATGCGATGAAGATACCGGCACGGAAGAAAGCAGAGGCTTCAGAGTGGCAGCAGACACCGCATCATTGTTGCTTCATTTCACCACCAGTGTGTATGAGGGCTTCGACTTTAGAGAAGCGGACGTAGAGTTCTGACTCGACTGTGTGTCAACAGGAGCCGTAGTCATCAACGATTTGCTGACACCAGTATCAAGTGTCGACTTGAAACGCTCATCGATAGCTGCCAGAAGCGGCTTGAACAGTTCGCTGTTTGCATCCAAACCTTTGAAGGCCTTGAACTTGACTTGACAACACAATGCCAGATGCGCAATGCCAGTTGGCGTGAGCTCTGCAAATCGCATTGAAGGTGGACGCAGACATTTTTATATAATCACTGTGGTACCACTTATCACACAAGTCGAAACAGATCCCGACATTAACCGATAGGTGACATATCGCACAGAATGTCGCCGCCATTGTCAGCGAAATCAAATATTCAACACAAAAAGATCAAAACAATGACCCAAAACAAAAGTGAAAATGAATGATCCGTTTTATAAGATTATATTCCTTCGCAAAGTATATAAATCAACAATAAACTGGAGAGCACGAGACAACACTTCGTTGCGCGACCACACCACAATCGCCACGACAATTTACATGCAAATTGGTAATAATTTGGAAGCCTTCAATATCAGGGGCTAACTATATATACTTTTTGGATGACTGACAGCGAACTCAATATAGGATACCAGGATACCAGCGAACCAGGATAGTGAAAATTTTCAGGATACCAGGATATAGGATACCAGGATACTAGCGAACCAGAATAGTGTAGTTATATTGTTCGTTTATAACTTGTTATATGCTGTGTATATATATATATATGATGTTGGTGTAGCCAGGCAGTAAATTTTCGCGCTTGCAAACGAGATTAAACTGGATTGCTATTTCACATCGCAACGTCGAGGGGTGTGGACCTCACACATATATTGGTATGACGACGACGACGCTGTCGCGGCGGCTGACTTGCCACCTCAACAACGGTGCAATCAAGAGGCATTTCAGCTCGGCGCATGACAGAAAAATCACACGTCAAGACATCGTCGAAGGAACACAGGTTTTGGCCCGCGAAAACGACGCACGGCGATTGCGCATGTTAGAGGCGGTATATATCACCCAGCTGAAGCCGACGCTGAATATACAGCTCGAAGAAAACGGTATTCTGCCAACTCACCGAGCCCCCCCGTTGGAGCGAAACTCGACGCGCCCCTGCGACAGCCAGCCAACACCACTTTCACACCTACCAGACAATGACACCTAGGAGTGACACCTGGTTGCTGACATAAATAGCATGTGAATTATTGTTTGAATGTTGTAGTGATTGTGTGTTGATATTTGCGTTGTTATTGTGTTCTCATGTGATTTGTGTCTGATGATGGAGTCTGGTAACTCCGAAACGTTACGAAATATAGGGAAGTTGTTGAGTTGTCTGAATAGAAGCGATCAGAAATTGGCTAGAGACATGGAATCGACCAAAAAGAAAATTGCTAAATGTGAAATAGCAATCCAGTTTAATCTCGTTTGCAAGCGCGAAAATATATATATATATATATATATATATATATATATATATATATATATATATATATATATATATATATATATGCGTGTATGCATGTATATGTGCATGACAAACACACAATATATTTAAAGGCCAGACACACAAATAGTGATGCAAAAAATCGTTTTTTGCGGTTTTTTGCAAAAAAACATGTTTTTTAGGTTGTTTTTTTGGGGTTTTTTAGAATTAGCCCCAATTGTCATCGGATGTGAGATTTTAGTACATAGAAATGAGTTCAATTGATGTTTTGTACATATTTACGTGTCTTAGTTCAAAGATAATTTGATAATAGTATAAAAAACAAGGATATTTATCAATAAATACCTCAGGAGACTGTTTGAAAGTGCATCCGGGTCCGGTGGTTTAGGTTTTTTTTATTGAGAAAACCCATGTTTTTACAGATGGTTTTAATTATGTGGATATTTGAAAAAATTTGGCAGCATAACAAAACAAATTCATTGAATAATCATGTTTTTTTAAAAGAAACCATGTTTTTTATGAAAAAATTCAATGATGTTTTTCAAACTGGTTTTAAATTCGTTTTATTAATGTACAGGTCCAGGAAATCTTGTCAGCAGAACAAGACAAGATAATTGGTTGGTCAAGTGTTTTTTTGACAAACGTTCATTCAAACTAACGCTTTTTTAATGAGACAATGTTTTCTAAAACAGTATCTATGTAAGATAGATTTGATTGATGTACGTTCAAATACCATTTGTATAGCAAGTAGCCTACTGGTACGTATAAGCGGCTGGTTAAACCACTTAATTTATACTGTTCTTTTAAACCATGGGTTTTTTCCAAATGTATTTTTTTGAAAAACGGTTTTCGTAGATGTAGAGATTGCGAAAAAAATTGGCGGCAGATCAAGGAAAGTTGAACGAAATTAACTGTTTTTTATTAGTAACCTGTTTTTAGAACTGGTTTTATGGATGATGGCTTCTTTGATGTAGTTATTTGTATTCAAATACATTTTTGTACATCAAATACATTTCCTCAGTTGTTTTTTTTCTACACGAAAATATTGTCCCTTTTTCTGGTCCGTTGCCACTGCGACCCGCTTTTATTTGTAGTCTCATTAGGGACACTAAGTTTGTGTGCATATTCGTAGTATTTGTGTCAATATTTGCAGTGTTTGTACTCTTATATTTGCAAATAATTGATCTGCTGAATGAAATTATGAAACTTATTATAACCAACGTTGTTAATTTCTGGCAGGAAAAAGTTAATGTGTAAAAATAATAAAAAATTATGCCACCCGTTGTTTTTTTTAAAACAGTTTGAGATTTTAGCATAAAAACGGTTCTCAAACCCTGCTTTATCACACAATGATTAACTCAATAATTGAATACAAAACTGTACTGTACATAGAAGTGCCGCACAGTACCGTGCAAACAATGATATTAGGGCTTTCAGACACATTATAACAATTATATTGTGCATATTTAATGATAATTCAATTTGATAGGGTCACTAATAGCATGAATAACCCATGTGTTGATAAAAAATAATTCATTTAACATCCCAAATATATCATTTCCATAATTTGAATTCTTTGCATGAATCTTCAAAAAAAACAAAAAAGAACGTGTTTTTTTGGTCGCGGTTTTTTTGGCAAAAAAAACGTTGTTTTTTTTTAAAACCGTCGTTTTTTTTTAGGTCGCATCTCTACACACAACGTATAACATACAGTGGACTAGGTCATGTGTGTATGTACATGTGTGTATGTATGTGCGTGTGTGCAAACGTGTGCAAAACTGAAGCAGTGCTTTTGCAACGGGTCCTGGAATGCTGATGCAGCTCGTGTTACACTGTCGGTGTGTGATGGCAGTGATATGCAGAGCGTGTGTTGTTGTTTGTTGTTATTTGTGTTTATGGGGTGCACCGGCCTCTGGTACCATACGGCGCCCCGCAGAGCGTGTGTGTATGAGTATGAAAGTTGTTGAGTATGTGCGTGCAAGATGACACCTGATGTGGTTTGGTGTACTGTATCATGAAGTAAAGGGGAGTCGAGATATGGGTGCTGCACGAGTGGGAGTGTTTGGTGTGCTCTTGTGAGTGTTATCGGTTGTGTAGAAATAATATCAAGTTCATCCGTTCATCAGTTCATCAAGCTGCGTGTTACAAGCTATTTCGGCTGAAAATGGCGACAGGCGACGCTACGAGTACTGGTTCAGCAGTGAATATCAAGTTGAGCGATATGATCCGTCCGTTCGACGGCAGCCAGGGTGTGGAACAGTGGCTTGATGAAGTGGAAATGGTGACCAAATCGAAAGGTATTTCAAATTTGGAATGTGTCGTGCCACTTTTTCTCGAGGGGACTGCATATGCGATTGTAACGAGAACTCAAAAACTAAAATGTATTACAGACTGGCGCGCGTGGGCAACGCTGCCCCACGCGTGCCTACAAGACGTCACACTCCAACCGCACCACGAACACACCACACCTCCACCTGTTTTTAAAGAAACATAAACCAACAAGAGAACAGACAATTATAAACGTGAACAAAGAAAACCAGGTAAAATGAACCAATAAAAACACCTAACTCGACGACGGCCTCCACCAGACGCACATAGCTTGGCTGCGGCGAAGCACAACACGTCAGGCCCCAGCATCCACCACGCTCCCGCCTCGCCCGTACTCTTCAGTGCTCCGCCGCAGTCTGCCGTCCTCTTCATCACCGGCTGCCGCGACAAAGCACAACACCACGACCCCAGCATCCACCATGCTCCCGTCGACACTGGTGCTTTGCAGCGCCCTGCCGCAAACAGCCGGGGCGTCGCCGTTCACGCAGGCCAAGCCGTCGCCGTCGTTCGTTTCCTTCTTCCGACCTCAGCAGCACCTCTCCCTCACCTGCCCTCCAGCACCAGCAGCCTCCACCAGCAATCTTCCAGCTGCCCAGCGACTAGTCCAACACCAGAGCAGGCGGGACGACGAGCAGCCCTCGGCCACAGCTCCTCCGCTGCTTCCTGCCGGCACCATGCTCTCCTGCCGTCCCCCTGCACACCAACCTGACACGCCGCCGAGCACCTCCACCAAGTCCTCCAGGCCGCTGCTAATACTGGAGGGAACTATCTCTGCTGCTGAAGCCGGGTCGCAGACAAACAATACTTTCAAAACAAAAGGCCGAATTAGCTTGTAACGAGAACTCAAAAACTAAAATGTATTACAGACTGGCGCGTGGGCAACGCTGCCCCACGCGTGCCTACAAGACGTCACACTCCAGCCGCACCACGAACACACCACAGCGATATACAATGAGATGGACGACAACAAGAAGAATCGGTATGATGAAATTACAAGACCTCTACTGAACGCATTCGCTATGAATAGTTTTTCTGCCTACGAAATGTTCATGACGCACAAGTGACAAGATGAACCAGCCGACGTATATGTGTCGAAATTGAAGAGACTAGATAAACTGGCCGGTATTGAAAGCGAGTCCATTTTGAGGAAAGCGTTCGTGGTTGGGCTCCCAAGAAAAGTGTCACGTGAGCTAAGGTCCGTGTCAGAAGTGAACACAGTGGGTCTTCCGCTGTTGGTTTAGCGGGCGCGTGTACTGCTTCTGAATTCTGCACTGACAACGCCGTCATGGTGTCCAGAACTGTGCCTTCTCGAAGCATTCACGTGAATCGAGGCTCTCTATCGCAAGTTCGTGGAGGCTACTTCAAATATGGAGGGCCCCATTTAGCAAGGAACTACAGCATGTCAACGGAAACCGGTCAGTATAGCCAGCGCCGAGTTCAGTGCTTCGGATGCGGAGGTGTCTATCTTCTCAGAAACTGCCCAGCAGCTGGACAGGAAATCGGGAAACGACCACGGGAGGACTGGTGCGCCAGCAGTTCTCCCAACCACCAACGACCAATAGAGGCGCTAACACGTGTTGAGGCGAGGGTGAATGGTGTGCTGGTGTCGGCAGTGATTGACACTAGTTGCACTAAATCAATTGTGGCCGAATGTTTGGTGGGCTGATCGCGAGGGAGTAGTTATGTGACAGCTGTTGATGGTCGTCGCGTGAAGTTTGGCGGTGCATTGGGCGTGCAAGTGATTTTGAATGGTGCCACTCTTGAAGTCTCCTGCATTGTTGCCAGTGGATTACTGGGCGGCGTCAAAGCAATTTTTGGGATGGACGTCATTAGGCACCTTGGCGGCGTGTATATTGGGGAGCAGGGTGTCACATTTGGAAGCTGCTCCCCCTCCTGCAAAGCTATTTTCAACCTTGACAATTCTACCCGTGGTAACATGGAAATTTACACTGCACCACACTACTCACATGATAATCATAATGGTGGGTCATCTTGTGACGCTGACGATTTCTTGGAGGTGCATGACTCTGATTTCGACGCCAGGTTCAGTGGTTGGAAGTGGACCGTTTCTTGGCGGTGGAAGGATGGTGTGGAGCCCAAATTGAGTAACACTGTCAGTGAGTACAGCGGTGTTCAGGATGAGGCGATACAGGACGAGTGGAGACGGGAAATTGAGGACTGGATCAGTAAGGGTTGGCTTGGTGAATGTAAAGAGCAGTCAGATGTTGAGGGAATTTTGCCTTTGATGGCGGTAGTTCAGAAAAGTAAAGGAAAAGTACGGCCTGTATTGGATTACAGGGAGCTCAACGATTATGTCAGTTGTCATCCCGGCCTTGATGTTGCTGTGTGTGATGAGACTATAAGGACGTGGAGGGGGTTTCCGGAACGAGTCAAACTTGTCTATTTAAAGTCTGCGTATGTACAGATACACGTGGATGATTCGCTTTGGCGTTATCAGCGAGTCAGGTATAATGGCGCTTGTACTATCTTACTCGCTTAGGATTCGGGCTTGACTGTGCGCCAAAAGCAATTAAAAAACGTAAATGCTGTCCTCGCGGACGACGCTAAGGTGCGCAGTGGTACCGATAGTTACATCGACGACATAATTGTCAACGAGGACGTCGTGACAGCTGAGACGGTAGTGGCACACCATGCGCGCTACGGACTTCAAACGAAGCATCCGGAGTCACGTGATGGCGCAACAATACTTGGGCTGTCCCTAAGGAGGACGTGCGTGACGGTAAGCTGCATTTTTGTCGTGGGAACGAACAGCCGCAGATCGACAGTGAAGGTGAGCTGACCAAGCGTCGATTGCTTTCTGTTTGTGGGCAACTCTTGGGGCATTATCCTGTTTGCAGTTGGTTGCGTGTACCGTGCAGTTACATAAAGCGTGAATGTCAGGGCGAACGATGGGATGATAATGCGGGCATTTCAGCGTCAAACTTCCTCAAAGACGTTATACGAAGAATAACGATTGAGGATCCAGTGAAAGGTGTATTTCATGTTGCTGATAATGATCATGGTCGCGTCTGGTGCGACGCTAGTAGCTTGGCTACAGGTGTATGTTTGGAGATCGACGGAGATGTTGTAGAAGATGCCGCTTGGCTGCGGAAAAGCGAGGATTTGGGGCACATAAATCTGGCCGAGCTAGAGGCTGTTGTAAAAGATGATAACCTCGCTCATGAATGGAACTTGTCCTCAATTGAAGTGTTAACCCATTCAGCAACAGTGTTGAAATGGTTAAAGACCAAAGACCATGTGACGAGAACCGAATAAGTGGCGGGGGTGTCGGAGGTCTTAGTGAGAAGACGATTAGGTATTTTGCGCAGTATTGTAGACGAGATGAAGGTGAACATTACCGTAAAATTCACACGCTCTGCTGACAATAAGCCCGATAAACTTACGAGGGTTCCTAACATATGGCTCAAGACGCACGAGTCACATGCATGTACAGTGGCCATGGATACGGCATCGAAATGGCATGCCAACCATCATCTAGGCGTGAATCGTTTCCTGTATCTAGCGAGACTAGCGAATCCGAAGGTGACGAGGAATGAAATTACAAGTATAGTGAGAAAATGCAGATATTGCAAGATGATTGATCCTGCGCCGATTGTACTTGTACGCGGCGAGCTTGAAGTGAAATTGAATTGGAGTAGACTTGCGTTAGACGTTACTCATAACAACGGTGAATGCTAACTAACTGTGATTGATTGTGGGCCCAGCAGATTCGCGATTTGGCGCAAGATAAGGGCAGAAGATGCTACTGATGTGAGCAGTCAGGTTGAGCAAATATTCACATTCTCCGTGCAGCACATCCTGGTGGAATGCCCATCATTCTCAGAGGCGCGTCAACGTTTTCTTGGATCCGTTCGGACTATTCACGATGTTCTCGGACAGGAGCAATCGGCGGTCATTGAGGGCCGCATTTTTTAGTTTTTATGGTTTTTGCCTTTTAGAATTATTTATTGAGTTTTATTTCTTGACTTTCACATTCATTTTGTTCACTATCACACTTATTTATTTCATCATTCCATTCCTCATGTCCATCATTTTAGGGTGTTTGGGCTGTGAATAGACTGGGGGGTGCCGTATGGTCCCAGAGGCCGGTGCACCCCATAAACACAAATAACAAACGAACGAGCAAATATTCATGGAAAGGGGCCCGCCAGACGCACTTTTGATGGACAATGGGTCTGCTTTCAGATCAGAAAAACTTGCGAGGCTTTGTGAGAGCTGTGGTGCCCACCGCAGATTCCGTGCAGCCCATAGACCATCAGGAAACGGCATTGTCGAGAGAGTGCATCGCACTGTCAAGCGCATGTCAACCAGGTCTAGGAGCGACCCTTTGAGGACGGTTTTGTGGTATAATCTTGCTGCAAAATATGGCCGCCGCGAAGCCACCGCTCCGTCGGCAGCTCTGCATACGTACGAGTGGCGTCATCCTGCGTGTATCAAACATAGCAGAGACAGTCCGATTAGATCAGAGTTTCGAGTTGTTGACCTGGTTGCGACGAAACCGGGAGTTGCATGGTGTACTACTCGATGGAAAGAGGGTACGGTCACTGTTATAGTTTCAGGTCATGTGGTAGAAGTCGGGGGAGTGCCGAGACACGTGAGAGATGTTCGGCGGAAGAAATCGTCCGGGAAGAGTGTGCTTTCCTGATGAAGCAATTCAGCAATCCACTCGCGTCCTCTCAGAAGAGTCCGAAGCCTGTTGCTGAACGATCCGAACAAGAAAGCGAAAAAATGCTCCTCCGAGAAGGTCGAGTCGCGTGAGGAAGGAACCGACATGGTTTCGATATTACATTGTTAATTGATCTTGAGATCAAGGCGGGGGGTGTGTAGTTGTATTGTTCGTTTATGACTTGTTATATGCTGTATATATATATATATATATATATATATATATATATATATATATATATATATATATATATATATATATATATATATATATATATATTTATGTGTGTATGCATGTATGTGTGTATGTCCCCCTCGGAACGTCCCCACGATCATTCATCTCTGTCTTCATCTTGTCCCTCATTTATTGCGGTAAGAGAATCGATTCGTGTTCGTACAGAAATAACTCAGTCACCATCCTGTACACTCATCTCCTGACGTTCAAGGCTTGCTGGCATACCGCGCCACATCTCTGATGCCTGCTCACCGTCATTAGCTTTACTAAACATTCGTTCAGCTCGAAATAAATCATCCTACATATCCGAACTCCTTATTTCACATAACCTTGATATTCTCTGCCTAACTGAAACATGGCTTCTGGAATCCGACTCATCAATATTCTCCGCCTCCATTCCTTCACATTATTCTTTCCAAGGCGTTCCTCGACCTTTGTTTCTAAATCGCTCTTCAGGAGGTGGTATTGGTATCATTTATCAATCTAAATTGTCTGTTACTCGCTGTACACTCCTGGCCACACCACCTAGCTCTTTTGAAGTTCTCTCACTTGTTATCAAAATTTGCTCTCGCACTGATGTTTGTCTTAACATTGTCTACCGCCATGACCACCACGGTTCCACTCCCAATTTTCTGTCTGAATTTGCTGTCCTTATTGAATCCTTAATCTCGCGTTTCTCACACTCATTTATTATTCTTGGTGATTTCAACTTTTGGCCTGATTCTCCTTCAAAAAAACCTTATACCAATGAATTCCTCTCTATTATAGACTCTCACGCATTATATTTTTCTCCGCGTGTTCCTACGCATACTGCCGGTCACATCTTAGACTTAATTATTTCACCTTCTCCGTCTCATCACTCTGAACCATCCCTACCGGTTGTCACTGTTCTTCCCCCTGATACAAAATTTACCGACCACAGCCTCCTTCTTACTTCCATTCCGCTTCCTTCCGTCACTTCCTATACCAAAACCTTCTCTTTCCGTGATTACAGGGCATACAACCCAGAACGTTTTACCGCTTACATCCACCATTATCTATCTCCTTCTGCATATTTGCATCTTCTTCCCACTAAACTTGAATCCTTCTTCAATTCTCAGCTTACGCTTATTGCTGATCAAATTTTTCCACTCCGCACCATTCGTGGTAATAAACGGCCACCACCATCTCCCTGGTCCTCACCATTCCTGGTCTCACTCCAGCGCTCCCAACGTCGACTAGAACGACGCTGGAGACGCACCCGGTCTCCTACTGATTGGTCTGCATTCACTTCTTTTCGCGCTCATTACATTTCCTCTCTCCGTGCTGCAAAGGAATCATATTACTCTAATCACATACCATCACTATTATCTTCCCCGAAATCACTCTGGTCAACTCTTAACTCTCTTCTAGGTCGTAAACCGAATCGTCCTGCGTCCACCATCACCTGTTTTGATTTTGCCGAATTTTTCACCGATAAGATCGTCGCTTTACGCACATCTCTTCCAATATATACAAACCGCGTCCCTCCCCCTGCCCCCGTATCTGGTTCATTTACTGCTTTTAGCCATATACCAATATCCACCACAATACGTCTCATCACTAACACCAAAAAATCATTTTGTCCTTCAAATCCAATTAATTTTGCCATGGTATCTTCCTCTCTCCACCTTCTGGCTCCTATTCTGACACACCTTATAAATGCCTCTTTCCTTCATGGGACTTTTCTTACCAGTAAAAATGCCATTCTCATTCCTATTCTCAAAAAGCCTTCCCTTGACCCAAACATTCTAAATAGTTACCGACCAGTTTCACTTCTTCCATTTTCATCCAAAATTCTTGAGTCCGCCATTTATCGTCAACTAGCATCTTACATCTACAATAACCGTCTTCTTGATGACCTACAATCAGGGTTTGCTCCTTATCGTTCCACTGAAACTGCTCTTGTCCGCCTTCATCACGATTTACTTTTTCATTTTTCTCAAAAATCTCCCGTAGTCATCACTCTCCTTGATATGTCATCCGCATTTGACCTTGTTGATCACAAAATTCTTATTCAGGATCTCTTCTCCATAGGAATCTCTCATTCTGCTCTTTCTCTTCTCACTTCCTATCTCACTAATCGCTCCTACTCAGTTCTATTTGATAGCTGTCGGTCTCAAAATTTCCCTCTTTCATCAGGTGTCCCCCAGGGCTCATCACTTGGTCCTATCCTTTTCAACGTTTACATGACATCTCTATGTCCAATACTACGAAATTTATCTATTCCTTTTCACATATACGCAGATGACGTTCAGTTCTTTCTTCCTCTGTCTGAGCAAAACTATATTCCTCATATCATCAATAATATCTCAGCGTGGGCTTCTTCTGGTTCGCTCATAATAAATTCCTCAAAAACTCAATACATCGTACTTCACCCGCCTAAGATCCATCATCCTCTATCTGACTTTCCTCTTTCCTCATCAGTACGTGACCTCGGTGTCTTACTAGATCCTCATTTGTCATTTCAAAAACATTTTACTTCTACAGCTGGCACCTGCCGTCTAATCCTTCGAAACCTCTACCTCATCCGTCCCTACATTGATTCATCAATTGCACAATCTCTGGTATCTGCTCTCATCATTCCTCGTATTGACTACTGTAATTCACTGTTTCTTCATCTTCCACAGAAGTCACTCAACATTTTACAATCTATCCTTAATCAAGCCTGCCGCTTCATTCTTCGCCTTCCTCCGCATCATCCCACATCATCCAATCTACGTGATCTTGGTATTCTTCCTATTCCTTATCGCGTTCAACACAAAATCTGCACACTCACCTATAAACTCTTGCATTCTCCTGACTCTCCACAGTATTTACTTGAACTTCTTTCTCCACATCCGTGTCCTCGTGATACAAGACAAACTAAAATCCTTCTTGAACCTCGTTGTCACTGTGAATCTTCTTGGTTTACACGCTCCTTCCAACACGCTGCTCCTCGCATATACAATAGCCTCCCATCTCACCTACTGTCCTCTCCCTCGCTTAAATCCTTCTCGAAACAGCTACATTCTCACCTTCTTTCACAGTTGAATTAAACATATTGCATGTATTGAACTATTTCAATGCTGCTGTGCAATTTGATGGCTTGTATGTGTTTGTTTTTTTAAATGTATATATGTGTATATATATATATATATATATATATATATATATATATATATATATATATATATATATATATATATATATATATATATATATATATATATGTGTGTGTATATATATGTATATAGTTTGTGTATATATATATGTATATATGTGTATATATGTGTGTGTGTATATGTATATGTTTATGTATATATATAGCCTGTTGGAGGCTCAATACATTGAATTGAATTGAATGTGCGTGCGTGCAAACGTGTGAAAGACTGAAGCAGTGCTTTTGCAAAGGGTCCTGGAATGCTGATGCAGCTCACTGTCGGTGTTGCACTGTCGGTGCGAGATGTCAGTCATATGCAGAGCGTATGTGTATGATTATGAAAGTTGTTGAGTGTATGCGTGCAAGATGACACCTGATGTGGTTTGGTAACTGCATCATGAAGTGAAGGGGAGTCGAGATATGTGTGCTGTGCGAGTGGGAGTGTTTGGTGTGTTCTTGTGAGTGTTATCGGCTGTGCAGAAATTGAATCAAGTTCATACGTTGCAAGCTGAGTGTTACAGATAGTGAAATTTTTCAGATGAACTCAGTTGTTTGAGCATAATTAGAGATCGGTTGGTGTTTCGTGGGCACCCCTCTTTGTTGTGCAAGGTACCAAGCATTTGGTTGTCTGCGTTTCCAATTATGGGTGATCGAGAAGTACCAATCTATATATATAAAAGAGATCCTCTGTCTGTGTGTGTGTGTGTGTGTGTGTGTGTGTGTGTGTGTGTGTGTGTGTGTGTGTGTGTGTGTGTGTGTGTGTGTGTGTGTGTGTGTGTGTGTGTGTGTGTGTGTGTGTGTGTGTGTGTGTGTGTGTGTGTGTGTGTGTGTGTGTGTGTGTGTCTGTAACACCCTCCTTGGTCCATTTTCTGCTTGGTACTACTCGGCCACCACTTGGCGTATCCGCTAACAATTTATACCATCACGCTGACAATTGTCTTGTCTACACGATAGGTTAAATTTTAAACCTAAAAAATGAATCAAAAAACGTTATAGTGGTAAAAAGACTAAATGAACCCTGAAAAATGCGAAACTTTTGGTCAATATTCTGCCATCTACTCCTCATAAACCAGCAATGAAACAGCTATACAGCTCATACCACTGTGTAGAAAATTTTCCGTTCTAAAAGAACAGCTACAATTCATATCCAAACATAGAATATAAAATATGTGAAAATGACAAAAATTTCAATCTACATTCAAAATTATATTTAAACTCCGGACGTCCGATTTTCTTTAGTTTTTCTTCTATTTCTCCACAACTTATTGTCACACATCTAAATAAATTACACCATCACGCTGAAAATTTTGTTTTCTACAACACAGTGTAATTTTTAATTTTCCAGAGTGTATTGAAAAAAGTTACGGCGGTGTGAAATCAAAATGACAAAGTCAAAAAAGCACTGAAAATTGGAAAGGTCAAATTAGCACTGAAAAACGTGAATATTTTGGTCAATATTTTGGTCAATACTCTTCATACACCAGGAATGGCACAGCTATACAAATTATACCACTGTGTAGAAAATCTTGTGTTCTACAAGATAGGCTATATTTCATACCCAAAAATTGCACTCAAAATGTGTAAAATTGGCAACATTCATATCTACGTCAAAAATGTAACTTGAACGCCGTGCGACTAAACTTATTTAATTTTTTCCTCCATTTCTCAGTAACTATTTGTTGCACAACAAAATAAATTATACCATCGTGCTAGAAATTTTGTTCACTACAATACGGTATAATTTTACAAAGTGTACCTGAAGGAAGTTACGGCGGTGTCAAGTCAAAATTACATGTTGCCAATTTGACAGCTATTATGTGCACTTGCGATTACACAGGAATATACACCGATCAAATTTCACTGAAGCCCAATTACAATTAAGAATGCATCATATTAGCTCCAAACAAGAATGGTGTTGTTCTATTGCGTACAGTTTAATTAATGCTACACTATACTGAATAGAAAGGCTTTACTGTCCTCAATATTTACACATGAATGGTTCTGCACGACGGGCGGGTAAAATGATATTGGGAACAAAGTAAACTACTGAATTTTACTGTAATTTAATTGGTTTAACTCCAAGTTGCATAAGCATATGGGTTTCAATACAATGTGATGCCAGCTTTATGCATATGCTGCTTTAGCGGAAGCATTAACCTGGAATTATAGATATGACAGAAAGTTTCATTTGTCAGTGTTAAATTTTTTATTCACTACACACGAAGGACGGGTTTGAATTCTAGGTGTGTTGAAGGGAAAAAACTTCGTTAATAATTAAAACAAGAATTTACAAATTTAGATTTTTCTATTGGATAATACTTTTGCTTTTTGATTCATTATATTTTATTAGTCGTTCCGCACTACGGGCGGGTCTAAATATGAGGCTGTTGGAGGGAAAATATTTTGCCACATCTAGAATAAACACATTCATATTTATACTTTTCTATTGGTTAATACTTTTTATGGGTTTACTTTTTTCTCATTAAATTTTTATTCGTTTTCTTTTATGAATTCAATATTTATTTTACTTTATTAATTGTTCTGTAAAACGAGAGGGTGTCAATGCTAGATGATACCAATTTATAAATATATTTTGTACACATTATGATAAGAAAATAAAGTAAATTTTCATTGTTTCGTATCTGAATTTTGAATTATTCCGCACGACAGGCATGTAGTGCGGAATAATTACGCACTACATGCCTGTCGTGTAGAACAGGCATGTAAAACAGGCATGTAGTGCCTGTTCTACACGACAGGCATTTTACTACATTTTACATCTCATTTTACTAGGTATGAGACGGGTTGAGGATAAGGTTTTGTGAAAATAATATAAAAATATAGAAATTTTGATTTTTATGGTTTTACTCTTTTTTAATTCATATTTATTTTCTCTTTTTAATTGAATATAAATTTAATAGTATGAACTGTTCGGGCGGGTTTACATGCTAGAACTTTCATTGTTTGTCACGTGTTTGTGTTCTGAATTATTCCGCACGACGGGCAGGTTCATATATGAGGCGGATTGAGGGGAAATATTTTGTAAAATATAAAATAAAAATATTCACTTTTAGAGTTCTTATTGCTGAACGTATTTACAGGTTACATTTTTTTTGTATTCAGTTTATTGTATGGATTGAATATAAATTTTACTTTATGAATTGTTCCGCACGACGGGCGGGTTCAATATATATATATATATATATATATATATATATATATATATATATATATATATATATATATATATATATATGAAATTATCTGTCTGTCAGTGTGTATGTATGCTTGAATATGAGGTGACATAATTGTGCGGGCTCAATGGTATAGATCAGGGGCTTCAAACGTAAACGAAGCGATGGATCATGTGTATGAAATAATAATGTCCAGCGGGCAGCAACTATAGACAATATGACGTTCAATTTCACTGTGTAGAATGAATTAATATACAAAACTAACGGATTTGACTTCAAGATCCATAACGGATCGTGTTTGACTTCTAAATTATTTCGCACGACGGGCGGGTTTAAATATGAGGCGGATTGAGAGAGAAAAAAATTTCAAAAAAAGAAAAAAAGATTAAACATAGACTTTTCAATTGATTACAATTTTATAAGTGTGCCCTTTTTCTTATTTAATTTTCAATATTTTTTATGAATTAAACATGAATTTCATTTTAAGAATTGTTCCGCAAAACGGGCGGGTTTTAATGCTAGTTAATCATATAAAGTTAGAAAATAGATAATTGTGAAAAGAAATTGATGTGTCACTTTCATTCCGTCAATATAAAAATATGTTTCTGTTCTTTCTGGCGTCTAAAATTGTGGTGGCTGCTTTACATCTCACCAGCGATATTCTCTCAAACACGACCCATGCGACGATTCGTGTAAAATTTCATCAAGAGTGTGCCAAACACAACGCACTAGGCTAGAAAACAACACAAAGTGAAATGCCATAGCCATCCAAACAAACACAATACACAGAGCAGATATACTTTACTTACTACTTACCTTTATACTTAATATAATTAATAATCAACATAAAATGAAGTATCAGAAATGTTAGAATCATATCCTCGAATTAATTTATCAAAACTTCCTACTTTATAATAGAAATAATGGAATATAGACGCATGTAGTGAACTGTATTTAGAATATTGACCACGTAACGGTTCATTTTCTGATATATTTAATATTGTTATTAATTGCTAATATATTGTTATCCTTTATACTCAGACTTAAGTTTTTTTGGCATCTATTTGGATGTGTGTGTGTGTATTTGTATGTATATGTGTGTATGTGTGTGTGCGTGGTTGTGTGTACTCACCGATTTGTACTCACCGAGTTGTTCTACAGGATTTGAGCTTAAGCTCGAGCTGACCTGTCTCTCAACCTATAAATTTTACTTTTAAACTCTGGTATTTTTTCACTTTCGACAATATCCGTGGGTGGTTCATTCCAACTATATATAGCTCTGTATGGGAAGCTGTACTTCTTTATATCCTTTTTGCAACGGGTTTCCTTAATTTATACTTGTGTCCTCTTTCTTTCAGCTGCTTATAAAAACCTGTAATTACTGGAGTAGTCATCCCTTTCGTATACTTATATATGTTTATCAAATACTTAAATATGTATACAAATACATTATGTATGTATGTATACAAAATACGTAAATATGTTTGTGTATGTATGCGTGTGTGTGTTTGTGCATGTGTGTGTATGTGTATGCGTGTATGGTTATGTGTGTGTGTGTGTGTGTGTGTGTGTGTTAGCTGTGGAGTCGGCTGGCTAGTGCAATTTTACTGGCTGCTATGGAGAGCAATGTTGGATAGTGTACGAAACCCGGCAGTACATTGGGTGCGAATTGTGCAGAAAATTGTAAGCATTTGAGTTGTAATTAATACGTGTCATAAAAAATCATAGCGAATAGTCCATTTTTCAATGAGCGGCCTATATATTAGAGTTGGGTTGTTGGGTAGAGTAAGGAATTTTATGTGATCACATAAATATTTTTTCACATAAAATGCCGTTTTTTAGCAAATATAACATAAAATACCATTTTAACTGAAAAATACTGTTCAAATTTTTAATTCTGTAGGTTGCGCCCGGAATAAATATATTATGTTAATAATTGTAATTACATAGATGACGGATTCAACACGCACACATTCAACTGCATACACTCAAACACTGCATACACGTACAATACTAACGCCAGCAATGTTAACAATGGAAATATAGCAAAGTTCCTGATAGATTATCAAATCCGGACACTATGAACGTCGCACGGAGTACCCTTAGATATCTACAGTATGGGTTGCGGTTGTGGTTTAATTGGTGTGATCAAATCGCTCCAAGCCAGGTACACGTACCATTGGCTTTTTGGAAAGGTAGGATCACGCATACATGTATTTCATATTTCTATTTTCCGGAATTAACACAAATTGCTGAAATGGCGTCTGTACTGCCACGCTCAAAAGGTTGAAGAAAATCAACCTGAAGTCGAAATTTCCCAGAAAAATATAGGAAGATAATGTTTTGCATTGCTTGTGAGAAAAACGTGTCCGCTGGTCAGAAGCCAAAGCTCGGTCGATACAACAAATCGGCTGCTCACTCAAAAAGTACCATATCAACTACACATGCAGAATCGAATTTTGGGATCATTGTGCCTCGAAGCAAAAATCCAAAAACGACACCACTACAGTGCCACCTCTTCCATGAACATGTCGAGTGTGATTTATCATGTTTCGCAATGCCCCCACATATTTTCATTAGCCCCTCCCCCCGGGAATAACTCTGGTGCCGCCACTGCACCTACACCTTATCGGAGGGTCCTATCAAGGTGAAACTTTTGTCACGTAGTATGAAAATTTCGCCTCTCTCATGGTGGCTCTCCAATGGAATGTCGCTGGATACACGCATAAAATGCAAATAATCTATGAAAGAGTCAAAAGTTCACATATTACATGACAATTTAATAACATATTTTGGGACTTTTGACAACATATTTTGGCATTTTTCGTCACATAATAAAAACATAGAACGACAAAAATTATCACATATAATTCCCAACTCTAATCATTGGAGTACACACCCATTTTTTCCAATATAAAATTTCGCTTTTTGGATTTCTATAGCACCTCACATTTTTATTAACTAATAAAACAAAAAAGGAAACACTCATGAACCAATCACCCTTGTGCGTATATGTGTGTATGTATGTGTGTATGTATGTGTGTATGTGTGTGTTCGTGATCAGTTGATGGCCATAGTTGCTGGTCTGTGCTACTCACACGTCACCGTGAGTCAGTACGGTATCAAGAGCATCCAAGGTCTTATGTTTGTTCTGGTCACCGAAAATACATTTCCAGCGCTCTACGGCGTCCTCTCGCTGTTTCCCAAGGTAAATTTGTCTCACTGACACACTGATTATTATGAATTAGATAACGAATTTTGTCTGACCATCTGTGATTCTCCAATTGCATCGTTAATTGGATTGTAAATGAAAGCAAAATATGTGTGTATATGTGCAATGTATTAATATGTTTAAAATATATAAATATATTTAAATTGTCTAATATATTTTACACTAGTGCACCAAGTCTATATACTGTGACACCTCTGATTTCTCAATCAAATATGTGTCTGCGTGTGCCCTCGCTCTTGTTGCCTCTTGGTTCTGTCTGTTACGCTTATTGTTTGCGTCTCTGCGTGCTCAATCAAATTAACGATGTGGTTTGCTGTTGTTGTAAGCTTCAGTATATTTGTGTTTATCAAATTCATCTACTCCTCTGTCAAAATATGAATAATTACATTTATAATAACAATAAATGTTTTAATACATAATACATATTTATATCGAATAAAAATGTATTGTTATAATTAATGTAATTATTCATATTTAGATAAAGGAGTAGTTTAATTAGTATTGAATGTGAATTGGTGGGTATGTGTTAATTTGTATTGCATGTTGAATTAGTGGATGTTATTGTTAATGCTCGGTGTTTAATGGTAATAGTTTTTCTTTCCCTTATGTGTCTGTTGATGATCGAGACACATATAGATTGTAGTTATATAATTGAGTCCGTTGGCACTCATCTAATATTCCCTTGTTCAGTAAGTTTAATAATAATAATAATAATAACTATACGCAACAAATTGTACTGTTTCAGTTAAATGTAATTGATTACAATTAAAAAACCCATTAGCGTTATATTCTCAATTAGAGGCAATTAAATGACAGTTTTTTATGTTTTTGTGAATTTCAACACGCAGGAGCTACCGTTGTTTCTGCGCGAGCAAAAGTCCCGGATGTACTCGACAAGTTGTTTCTATTTAAGTCGAGTTATATCATTGGTAAGTTTTATTATAAGCAAGCCGATTCAACATACGAATAGATTGAGATAGCAATGATATGTTAGAAATTCATGATCACATACTAATCACGCTACCATACAGACTAACCATACGACCGAATGGATCCGCTGTTCCATCGTATGCAGGTTATAAGTTGTACGTTTCCCAGTACATAATCCTTATTACGTAGTTATAAGTATAATCCACGTGAAATACAGGATCCTCATCCTTCCTTCTATCACATTTTAACATCGAACACTTATACAGATAATAAATTATGTTTACTGTGTTTAACTACAATAATCATGGGCGTAGATCCTTGGGGGGTAGGGGTATTTATATCCCTGACAAATTATCTGGGGATATAAATATGCAATTATACCCCGATAATTCGGTTAAGTTCATTTCATTGGTAAATTAAGATCAAACATTCATTATCAAGATCAGCATAAAAAAGTAGCAAAACACGACAAGTGTGTGTGTTTGCAATTATAATAAATGTATTTTTTTAGGTATATGTGGTGTAATTGACTAGGCCCAAAATGGTTGAAGGTCACCTGCAATTGACCAACTTATTCAAACTTGAACATTAATGTATGATAGCTGTCATCCCTCTAGTCTCGACACAAAGCTACGCTCTTGGCAATAACAATTACATTTAATTGTAAATTAGAGAATGTCTGTGTGTGTGTCTGTCTGTGTGGTTTGTCTGTGTCAGATTCCCGGATTGGTATTGGATCCGGTGTTGTTTGTTAGTATATTGTACTGTTTCGCTCCGTTCAGGAGGGACATCACCTCTGTGTGTCTCATGCTGTCCGTTGCTGTGTTCACCTGTAACACTGCGGCTGCCTGCGGTTAGACAGTGCACCTTGAATGATGAAGTCATTAGCCTCTTTGATTCAGTTCCTAATAACTCGAATATCTGAACTGTAGCAAATATACATTGCTGCTCTTGTTGACATTATATTTGTTGCTGTAGTTATTGTTGCTGCTATTATTATTATAATTATTGTTATTAGTAGGGCTGTCAAAAAAGTAACCTAATAATAAGAAAAAAGTAACTTTATTTCCGAGAAAAAGTAATCTAAAAAAGTAACCTAAAATATCCTAACCTGCATACAAATATCCTTCAGGAAGGTCAATTTCTGGTCAATTTCAAGGTCAATTTCTGTTTGTAGTTATGAAGGAAGAAACTACACCAGTCCCTCTTTCTATCCTCTTTCTGAGTTGGTACTATTTTTCCACCGTCTCTCCGATCTGGTACCCTTTTACAACGCCAGCGCACATGCAGAAGCCTCACGTACCATGGCTCATTGCCAGGCACCAGCCCGTCTGGCCTACGCTGCATCGGCGGCCGACTTCGCCTCTTGGAAGGAGCGCGTGCTGTCATACACCACACTGTCAGGCAGCGAACGCATGAGCCCTGCGCAGCAGCAAGCGCTGCTCACTACTATGCTGGACGACGAGTGGTGCCGCTTCATCCGCCACTCACTGACGACGGCTGTTTTGCCCGCCTGCATACACCTATTGGAGGAGCATCAGCAGTGGCAGCAGAATGTGCTGATGGAACGCCGGGGCGTCGCGAGATATCGCTGCCAGCTGCGATTTTTGCGCTGCCTGCCGCGACGAGCGTCTTCACGATCAGATGGTGATAGGGACGACCGACTCTGCCGCTCTGCACCAGCTCCTGCAGGTCGCGCACAGGGACCTGTCGTTGGACAAGGCACTCAAAATATGCTGATCGGCTTAGTCGGCTCGCCTCAACGCTGCAGCTATGCGAAGCGTCTCTGCCGATGTGACTGGTTCCCTGGTTCCCCGCACAGAGATCGCTGATGTACGCCGTCAGCAGCCGCGCATGCGCAGTCAACGGAACCGGCAGTCAGACCGCGACGATGGATCCGCCCCTTGTGTGCTGTGTGGACAGCCTCATCAGTCGGCCCCGTGCCGCGCCGCGGAGAACTTTTTGTGTAGTCGGTGCGGAAAGCGCGGCACTACGCGCGCGTCTGCCGCTCATCACAGCCCCGTGCCGGCCGTCGTCGGCACAATTTTGTCAGAGACGTCGCCGATGACACTGATGATGATATTGACGTTGTTGTGGATGTTAATACACCTGCTTTGTGTTCGTATATCGGCGATGTTATTGGTGATATTAAACACACGCGCGTAACCGCTGTTAACATCACCGTTTCCGCAGAGGGCCGCCCGCGCGAGGTCAAGTGGCGATGCGATTCCGGCGCCGATGTGTCGGTAATTGACGCTTGGGTTGCGCAGCAACTTGGAGTGGCCAACAGTAGTGGGCGCCCACCGCGGTCCCGCTTGCGGGTCGCCAACGGCCAGTTACTGCGGTGTCTGGGCACAACAGCGTGCGAGGCAGTCGCAAGACTGCCTCGCACGCTCTGCTCTGCTCTGCTGGCGGGACGCAGCGGAGCTGCTTCTAATGCACCGCGCATTCCCTCGGCAGATGTCTGAAGCATACACATACTACACAAACTGTGTATGAACTGAAGACCGACTCGGCTACTGTGTATAGTTGGGCGTAGGATGCACAGTGTGGTAAGGCTCGCCTCCGAACAAAAGCCAGCGGCGAGATGTTTATTCGCCGTCGGGTGGACCTAATATGTCAGCTCAAACGAGAGTTGTCCTTGGATTTGACAGTGAGCTTGGTGCGATCGCATGATAACATTGCTGACCTGGTGACCAGAGTGCGGCAGAGTTGGTTTCGTGGTGCAAATGCGAGGATCCAAGTTGTTGGCGCGGCCGGTGCTCGAGGCGCCTGCAATCGTGCCCATCTTCGAAAAGAATGTGACATGTCATCAACAATGTTCATGTGGAAGCAGGACACCCTGGAGTCCGGCGCACATTTTATTTCTTGAAGCGTCGCCGATTGAACGTGACGAGGCGCCAAGTGCAGCAGATTGTTTCGGCGTGTCAGATTTGTCAGTCGATCGACACTGCTCCAGTCAAATGGATACGCGGCAAATTTGAGTGTGCCAGAACTGTGACAGAGTCGCTGTTGACGTGACGCATTTCAAGGGACACGTGTATCTCACCATCATTGACTGTGGTCCTTCGAGGTTTGCATTGTGGCGACACCTGCCTGCTGAGTCGACCAATCACGTTGTTCGAGAATTGGACGCAATCTTCTTCGAACGCGGTGCTCCACGTGAGATACTTTCAGACAACGGCACTGTTTTCCACAGTCGCTGCCAGGTTCGCTGCCAAGTGGGGCGTTCGTCTGAGGTTTCGTTGTGCCTATCAACCATCTGGCAATGGTATCGTGGAGCGGTGTCACCGCAGCATAAAAACCACAGCAGCGAGAAAGCAATGTTCGGTGCAGGAGGCTGTGTACATTTATAACATCTCACCAAAAGATGTTGTTAGATCCACCACAGCTCCGGCCAACATCATTCATGGCTACACAGTACGTGTGAGGAACATTGACCCTGAGCCCGATGTGGAAGCGAAAGAGGTGAGGTGTGGCTACCAAGTGGGTGAAACCCGCCAACGCGCGCTGCACCAGCCAGTATTCACAAGGAGTTGCCATGGCTATCATCTGTGAACAAGCTGTGGATATTGACGGCATGAGGAGACACGTTCGGGATCTGCGATTCGGAGGTCGCCCAGATGTTTGCAGAGTTGCCAACAACTTAGCTGTTCAAGAGGAGCTGACAGTGCCGTCGCAGAATCCAGCTCAGGCGAGTGACGAACTCTTGGTTTGTTATGTTGCGGATCAGCGACTACAGCGTGATGGTACGTCGCCACCAGTATCAGATAAACCGGAGGCTGTCGTTGACGAACCCATCGGGTGAGATCAACGAGGGCGGCCCAAGAACATCGACCCGGACTCGCAGGCCACCGGCGTGGTTGAGCAGTTATGATCAGTGATGTGTGTTACGGTGTGTGTGCGATCCTTAAAGATCAGGGGGAAGTATAATGTGTGTGTATGTATGTGTACATATGCGTATACATGTGTGCATGTATGATCCTTGAAGATCAGGGGGAAGTGTATTATGTGTATGCATGTGCATGTGTATGCATCATCTGGCTGTGTAACATGAGATAACTGTTGCTGGGGTGCATGTGCGCGTGCAGCATTTGAATGGTGTCTAATTCCAGGTATGCTCTGTCCTTGCAAGTGTGATCGGTGATGACGCATGGTTTGTTGCTGGTGTGGAATGTCGTGTGAGTGTGGTGTGGGTGAGTTGTCGTTATCCCTCTCTGTACTTGTTTCAACATATGTTTAAGTGTTGTAGGTGAGGATTCCACACCTACAGAAACACTCTGTATGCGTGTCTATGGGCGTGTTTCATTATCACTAACGTAAGTGCTGAAGGAAGTTGATGGAAGTGAACGGATAATGAAACACTTTGTGAAGTGATACATCAATGACGCTAGTTTGACTATTTTGAACAGCTGAGTGCGAATAATCCCACAAACTTTCTGGTCCAAATATTTTGTTTTGCTTCATTTTCATCATTTGCATTTGCTTTCTGTTGATTTGCTGAATTTTAGTTCATGGATTCATTAATTCCATATGGAGCTGCGCTAATCTCAGCATTGTCGAATTTACACAAATACCACACAACTACTTTAAGCCGTCCGCTATGGCGAACAAAATTCTCACAGAAAATATATTCTATATTATATATTCCTCAACAAATATATTCTATTCCTCTATTCAATTCCAAAACAAACAGCACACGGGAAAGGGAATGTCGCTAAAGCGCAATGATTGCCTTCTGCTTCAAGCCTTCCGAGTGAAGCGCGGTGAAGTACTTCATTCCATCTTCAGCATTGATAATGTAACACTGTGAAGCGCTTCCTAGCGCTTCAGCATTGATAATGAAACACACCCTATGTATGTTTGTTCAGGTTCATTTTTTTCAGCAGCTTTTGACAATGTTCCGATGGCAATAGCACTGTTGATACCATTCGATTACCTACTCATGATCACTGGTGGACTTTTCCTCAAGCTCAGGTGTGTATATGTGTGTCTGTGTGTGTTGTGTATTCTGTTTTTATTATAATTCGTCGACATTTATGAAGATGCATAGACAGTGAGTGCGTGCGTGCGTATATAGCAGGTCGGAGTGTTTAGCTTTTGCTGTGTGGATTTCTTTGTGTTATGTTTGTTTTATGTGAATATTCCCTGGCGAGGTGAAACGTTTGGGTTCGTTTCTGAAAGGGTAGCCCAATTGTCGCAATGCGGGTTTTGTGTGCGCGCAGCCGTGCAGTTTCTGTGCTGGCGGTGACTGCAAAACCCGTGCGGCCGGACCTGCGGTGTGCCAGCCGGGGCCGTGAGGCTTTGCCTATGCATAAATTCACGCGAACATTAGCCTTTCCACTGCTGTGTTCAAATGCGTGAATTTATAAAAATTATATGTGAATATTGAAGGATATATATATACGTTTCAGTTCTGGCGAACTTGTATTTTTCTGAGTTATCGCTGAAGTAAGCAAAGACACAACAGTGTGTATCTGCTCTCACCGAGTTGTCTCCGCAGAAATAAGTCAAAAACTGTTTGAACTTTTGTGTTGTGGTCTGATTGTGGTTGAATATATTGGAGTAATGGTGAACACAAATGCACAATGTAAACACGGACTCCACTGAGCCAGCAACACAAACTACACAGTTAAAATACAATATGCGTATCACAACGATATCTCCACCGCACTCGCACACACTTCTCTCTTCACGCCGAGATTCAACACCGCACTGTCTCCCATCAACACGACACTTGATAAACAAACGCATCGCTGCCACCTGATACCTCGTCAGCACCTTGCAACGAGTGCATTGTGCAAACATACACCCGCACACAGACGTACATACACGATGCGGAACACTACGCCAGCAAATACAAGCACACACACACACACACACACGCACACACGCACACATGCGCACACACATGCACATAACGAAAACCTCCAACTACAACAATATGACAAGATAATATATCAAAACCACATCCCCCCTTGATCTCAAGATCACTCGGACACGTAATCATTCATCCAGACCGGAGGTAGTCTCTCTCGTACACTTCGTCTAGGGCTTTGCCTGATGGGCGGTTCCGAAGTTGGTGTTTCGGTGGCCTCAGAGTGATCACCGTTCTCTTCGTCAGTCGGAATGACCACAGGTCTCAAGTCCAATATGTGACGAGGTACACCATCCACCGACACATTATTTGACGAGTTCACCCCCGTTACAGTAACACGGGTCCACTGCGAAGTACACTTCCGATCTGGTGGTTTTACCCACACTTCCTCGCCGATGTGAACAGCACATTCTTCCGAATCATTATCGACAGTGCATTCTACATATGTATTTCGCCACTCATTCTTGTGTACATTGCGATGGGGCACTGAAGATTCCTCCACACCAACCCTCGGAGACATGTTATACCAGTATACCGCCGTAGTCGGTGGTATGTTACTTCTTTCGGCGAGCGCTTTTATCGTCCGATGGTGGCGTTCAACAATACCATTGCCGTTAGGGCGGTAGGCTGCGCGGTAAAACGGCCGAATCTTCCACTTGTCCAGCAGCTCCTGCATTTCTCTGGAACGAAATGCTCTCCCGTTGTCCATTAACAGCTCACGGGGTGGTCCTCTCTCTCGGAAAACTTCATCCAGATGCTTACATACCTGCTCCGCTGTCTCAGACCGAAGCTCACGCCACACAGCAAATCTACCTGGTCCGCAATCGATAATCGACAAGTACTGATGGTGTTCATAGTGGGTCACATCCACGGCCAGTCTGCACCACACGTCGTTCACACTAAGATGTCCTGCAGCATGACGTGAAGGAGCGGGATCAATGGATTGGCACCGCTCACAGGCTCTCACCACTCGCCGCACAGCGTCGCGTGACACACTAGGGTCCGCTTGTCGGGCTAAGAAAAGAGTCATGTCTACGCCCATGTGATGCATGCCATGCATCTGCCGAATTTCATCTGCAGTCATTGCACATATATGACTGTCTTCTTTGTCATGTCCACAGCCGCTTTTGACGGCATTTCCAGCTTTGACTAACCATCCCTTTTTCACGCGAGTCAGTTCATCAGCTTTATTCTGCGTGGTCGGAACACTCGTGACGGATATTTTCAAACCAAGTTCTGCAATGAGATCGCTCAAAATTCCCAATCTTCTCTTGATCAAGACTTCCGCTGCACCCTTTGTCTTCACTCTTCTTTCCCTGTCGATCAATGTGCTTACCCAGCCGGCTACTGTTGCAGAGTCTGTGCGAATATCAATATCCTTCAATTGCCATTTCACCGCCATGTTCACACCTTTCAGTACTGCATCAAGTTCCGCTACATTGATATGATGTACATCATCAACTTTCCTTTGCCAAGCAGCATCTTCAACGATGTGGCCCTCAATCTCCACTGCTGCACCCATTGCAATGCTGCTCGCATCGCACCACACGACACCTTTGTCAGTGACAGAAACATGCCATTTTCCACCAACCGGATCATCAGATCTCACTCTTTGGACCATATCAGCCACCATCTGCATAACAAAATCGCTAACTGAACTGTCCCATTGTATTCTATCGGTATGACGCTTTATGTAGCTACTGGCAATCCTTAGCCACCTAGCAACTGGGTAATGCCCGATCATTTTTCCACACAACGAGAATATATCACGCTTCGTCATGTTGTCTGAGACGGATGGAATTACATTGCCCCTGCGAAACACAACACGACCACGATTGTCTTTACTCAATCTGAGACCCAACACAGCACTTCCCTCTATAGACACCGGATCTTTCGCTTGCAGGCCATATTTGTTTAAATGGTCGAGGACTTCCCTGCCGGACACAACCGATTCGCATACGATAATGTCATCGATGTATGAATCCGTGCTCTTGTTGATGATTTCCGACTGACTCAGAACGGTGCGTACTATTCGAGTCATAATTCTCGGTGCGGAGCACAGTCCAAATCCCAGTCTAGTCAAGCAGAAGACATGGTCATTATATTTCACCAGCTGGTACTTCCATAAATTCCGGGCGATATGCACCTGCAAATACGCGGACTTCAAATCAACGAGTGAAGCTGGTCCAACGATGCGCCTCCACTTCCTCAGCTTCTCTCCGCACACATCCATAAACTCGTCACCCGTGTGGCTACTGACAAATGCATTTAACTCTCGAAAGTCCAGCACTGGTCGCACTTTGTTTTTAGTGGGCTGTACCACTGCCATGAGTGGCAGTACGCCTGTGCAGTCTGAATCAGTCCATGGAACGAGAATTCCTTCCTTAATCCACCGCTGCACCTCGGTGTCAAATTCACCACGGATATCTTCAGTCACTGTCTTGTTGTAACAACCCACTGTTTTTGACAAGAATGGTTCACCTGCTTTCACCACCCATTCCACTTCCCATTTGTCACCATCGAACACAGCGGTGAAGTCCGGATCAGTGATCTCCAGTCTCCGTTTAGCACAGCATTGCACTTCATCACTTTTGGAAACCGCAGCGCTTGCAACATTGTCATTTGAGCCAAATTTGACTTGAGAGCCACACACAAAAACACCACCAATCTTCTCGATTACCTCCATCCCAATCACAAGTTCGACATCATTCACAATATTATCAACGACCATAGCACACACTCTTAGACATTTTCCAGATATCTCGATATCAATCACAGCCGTGCCACGACACTCTACCCTTCGTCCGTCAAAAGCCGTTAAATAACTACTGCCTGCGATGCAATTAACAAGGTGTGACCGAACAATAGCCCCAGAACAACCAGTATCGACTAGTGCGTGAATCGTCTCACCTGAGAGTTTTGCCTCGACGATTGGCAGTTGGATGGGCGCCTTCACTGATTGCTTGGAGTAGCTGCTGGCGCACCAGCTACTCCTGAACCGTTTCCCTGACGACACTGTCGCGAAATGTGTCCCTTTTTCCCGCAATTGTAGCACGTAATTGCTTGTCTTTTTGGACACATTCGAGCCATATGAGGTCCATCACACAAGAAACAACTGCCTCTGAACTGCTGAATTTGCTGAGTGTCGACTGGTCTTGCATTTGATTTGCATACACTCTGTGGTGCAGCCGCAGCCGCGACTTGTTCATCATTCCGTGTGAGCACACGCGCGTGGTTAATCAGCGCAAACATTTCCATTGAGAAAGCATCCTGCATTCTTTGCAGGTTCGCTCTGACATGACTGGGAAACCCATTCACAAACGTCAATCTACAGATGTTCTCCAATGCTTCACCACCAAAATTAGCCAAACAAGCAAGCTTTCTAATGTCAGTGGCAAAGACATCAACTGATTCTCCTTCCCATTTCTTGTCACACAGCTTTTGAAATGCAATAAACGGATCGTCTGCAAACGCCGTTTGCAGCGCGTACTGGATTCTGTCAGCATTTTCCTGGTCTTCGTCGTTCAATTGCAGAAACAGAGCAAGAGCCTCACCTTCTAAGTAGAGAGGAATGAAGCTGGCAAGATCCGTCACCTTTTTCAGCTTCGCCACTAGTTTTGCTTTCTTGAGCCACGCAGCCACATCTCCTTCTCCTGTGAACGGTCTCATTGTGTAGTCACTGCCCGACACTGCCATGATCCGATATTGGCCGGTTAGCTTGTGGTTGAATATATTGGAGTAATGGTGAACACAAATGCACAATGTAAACACGGACTCCACTGAGCCAGCAACACAAACTACACAGTTAAAATACAATATGCGTATCACAACGATATCTCCACCGCACTCGCACACACTTCTCTCTTCACGCCGAGATTCAACACCGCACTGTCTCCCATCAACACGACACTTGATAAACAAACGCATCGCTGCCACCTGATACCTCGTCAGCACCTTGCAACGAGTGCATTGTGCAAACATACACCCGCACACAGACGTACATACACGATGCGGAACACTACGCCAGCAAATACAAGCACACACACACACACACACACACACACACACACACACATGCACACACGCACACACGCACACATGCGCACACACATGCACATAACGAAAACCTTCAACTACAACAATATGACAAGATAATATATCAAAACCACACTGATTAACATTTTTTGGGGTAATATATTCCAATAATCGGTTGCCCTATTTGGGAAGCTATATGTTTGTACGTCTTTCTTAATTATTTGTTCTTGAGGCCGAAATTATGGAAATACAGAAAAATGGCGACGAGGATGGGATCCACATTTTGAAATTTCTGCTTTATTGAGTATTTTTTGTGAAATCAACCATTATGTTTGCGGCTCATATTTGCTAATTTGCTACTTTTCATCTTGATATGGCTGAAATCAAGGATTTGATAACGCTCATGCAGGAGCAGATGACACAACAACATTTGCAAATGCAGCAATTTCTTGAGGCGTTCAGTCAAAGTCAGAGCCCGAGTACAGCTGTTTCTCAAGCTAGTATTCCGAGTTTTGCGCCATTTGATCATACACATGAGCTATGGGTTGACTACTACTCACGATTCTGCACGTTCATAGGGGCAAATTCGGTTCCTTTGGACAAACACGCACAAGTTTTTCTAACGAATCAAAGTCCGGTTATCTACAAGATGCTGTCCAACCTTGCCTCGCAGCAATCTCCACCCAAGGAAATAAACAACCTGAGCATGGAGGAAATTACTGTTCTTATGATGGAGCAGTACAATCCAAAACGTTTTGTCGTAAGAGAACGTTTTCGTTTCTGGAGCGACACACGCAGAAAACCAGGAGAGACTATCCAAAAACTTGCTGCGCGGATACGTCATGATGCTGCAACCTGTGACTTTTCTTCGATTCGGGACGCGCAAGACGAAGCACTTAGAACACGCTTCATTTGCTCCGTAAAAAATGAGGCGGTGTTGAAAGCGTTGTTCAAAATAGATGACGATAAGCTTACATTCGCTGTCGCTGTTCAGACTGCTCTGGAAGTGGAAGATGCTGCCAAGGTGGCAAAAGAAACGGCATACGGCGGGTCTACTACTGAAGTGAAGAAACTGCAATCAAGAGCAGACACATTTCGTCGGAGTAAATCTGCGGAACGTGTGGATAGTGCCGGTGCTGCTGACAGAGATGTAAAACCCATCTGCTACCGCTGCGGAAAAGTGGGACACAAGGCAAACACGTGTCGCCACCTGAGCAGCGAATGTTCTTATTGCAGAAAAAACGGACATATCGAAGCTGCATGTTGCACCAAGGAAAGAGAACAGAAGAAAAGATCAAGAGTCACTCCGGTGAAACAGATATCTCGGCGTGAGATGGTTCATGAAATTCATCTAGAAACTTCAAAACTGCCTAGGCTGGAGGTTCCGATAAAAATTGAAGGTCGTTCATGCAATGTAGAGCTTGACACTGGCGCTGGCGGGAATTTCCTGTAGAAGGAGATTTGGTCTTCGTTAGGTAAGCCGAAGCTAGAAGCCGTCGACAGACGTTATGAGTCAGCGAGCCAGCATTCAATGCCCATACTCGGCATGTTCACCGCGAGGACACAATCAACTTCAACGGCGAATGAATTCGACATTCCGTTTGTTGTATCGTCGGTACCAGGTCTAAACCTACTTGGTAGAGATGCTATTGCTGCAATGGATATATCCTTGGACTCAATTATACAGGGTCTGAGAGCCGAGACTGCTGATCTGTCGGTGTGCATGGTAAAAAGTGAACCACCGAAAGAGACTCCATTGCAGCAAGCCTGTGAAAATCTTTGTTCCGAGTTCACGGATTTGTTCAAAGAGGAGCTGGGACTTCTGAAAGATTTTGAGCTAGAGGTGCAATTCAAACCCGACTACAAGCCAGTTTTCTGCAGGCCAAGACCTGTTCCCTTTTCAGTACAAGAATATTTGGGTCTGGCGTACGATGCCAGTATGTCAAAAGGTATCTGGGAGCTCACAAGTTTCAATGACAGTGGAACTCCGGTCGTTCCGGTACGAAATACATTGAAAACGGGTGAATCGAAGCCTCAGATCAGAGTTTGTGGTGACTATTCTGTTGCAATCAATGCGCAACTAGAACCACACCGCCACCCTATTCCTTCGCCTGAAAACCTTCTGCGCAGGCTTGGTGGGAATTGTGGCTTTTCAAAAATAGGTCTCGCCGATGCTTATAATCAGATTGCATTGGGTCCGCTGAGCCAGAAATGGTTGGCGCTCAGCACTCACCGTGGTGTACTCTTACAGAAACGCTTGCCTTTCGGCATTTTCTCTGCACCTAGTTACTTCCAAGAGATAATGGATAAACTAACAGCAGATCTCCCAGGAGTAGCTGTATATTTGGACGATATACTTGTCAGCGGTGCTGACGAAGATAGTCATTTATCAAATCTAAGAGCACTGTTGAAGCGTCTTTCAGAGAAAAGTCTTCGTTGTCGTTTAGACAAGTGCCGATTCGCTCAACCATCTGTCGAGTATTTGGGGCATACATTGTCCAAACATGGCGTCAGCAAAGGCGCAAAAGTTGATCACGTGCTCGACATGCCTGCGCCAACTGACCGTGCTGGTGTTAAATCATTTCTGGGTTCGGTGCAGTTTTATGGCAAGTTTCTCAAGAATTTATCAAGTGTTGCAGAACCATTGCAAAATCTGTGCAAAAAAGATGTTCCCTGGAGATGGAAGGAGACGGAAGAAACAGCATTCAAAAGGTTAAAAAGCATGTTGTCTTCAAATATAATCTTGGCGCACTATGATCCGTCATTGCCTATTGGTATTTCATGTGATGCATCAGAGGTCGGAGTGGGAGCCGTACTGTTTCACCGCTACCCTGATGGTAGCGAACGGCCGATATGCAACGCCTCAAAAACGCTAACTGCTAGTCAGAAGAACTACAGTCAGATTCAGCGCGAGGCGCTAGCTATCATTTTTGCTCTGAATAAATTTTATCACTACTTACATGGTCGACGCTTCATCTTGATTACAGATCACAAGCCATAGCTAAGTTTGTTCGGACCAACAAAAGCTACTCCAAAGCTGGCTGCAAACCGCTTGGCAAGATGGGCACTACAACTGAGTCAACATGACTATGTCATAGAGTACCGCAAGACCACAGAGCATGGAAATGCCGATGCACTCAGTCGCCTTCCATCTGGTGCTGATGATGCATTCGATGCGAAGGAAGATGACAACGACGACGACACGGTGATGGCTATCAAGATGGTCAATGAACAACTAACTGCTTGTAGCCGTTCTACATTACAGAAAGCGTCTTCGAAGGACCGAATTGTCTCTACAGTGATTCGCTTCTGTCGAGAGGGATGGTCATCCGCTAAGGAAGGGGAGGAGCCGTCCGCTGAGATAAAAGTTTTCCGTGGCCTGGCGGATTCGCTATCCGTGGCTCACGGTTGCTTACTCTACGGTGCACGAGTGGTCATTCCTGAACTACTACGTCCCGCGGTTCTACAGATTCTACATCTGGGACATTTCGGCATGCAAAGAATGAAACAGCTGGCCAGAACGTCCGTATACTGGCCTAATGTTGACAGGGATATCGAAAAGACGTGTAGAGAATGTTCAGCGTGTGCGGCTCATCAAAATTTACCTGCCAAACCTCCAATTCACCCATGGATGCTACCGGAAAAGCCCTGGAGTAGAATTCATCTAGATCATGCTATAAACTTCATGGGCCACAACTGGTTATTGATGATCGATGCATACACGAAATACCCGTGCATCCATGCGACTACTTCGATTTCTGCTAAGTCTACCATTGCATTGCTGGAGATAGAGTGCGCTCACTTCGGATATCCTCATACGCTTGTCACAGACAACGCTGCGTCTTTCAAAGGTGATGAGTTCGAGTCGTGGTGCCGAGAGAAGGGTATAGTGCATTTGACCGGTGTACCATATCATCCCGCAACCAACGGTGCCGCTGAGCGCTTAGTTCAGTCTTTCAAGCAGGCTTTGCGAAAATCCACGTTGCCGCCACTGCAGGCTCTGCAACAGTTCCTCATGTTGTACAGATGCACTCCTAATTCGAGCGGTTATTCGCCAAGCGAATTGCTGAACGGGCGACAAATCCGTACAATGATTGACACACTTCTACCGTCACCCGCTCATGTAGCACAGGAGAAGCAAAACAAGATGTCTAACAAGTCCTTTCAGGAAGATGTGGCCAAAATAGTACCTTCGTATCGAGAAGGTGATGCATGCTATGCTCTCTACTGTGGTCCGCGCCGTGATCGGGATCCTCGATGGGTTCCAGCAATCGTGAGAAAGCGTCTAGGAAGTCGCAGCGTCACAGTTAAGGTGGTACCCCAGGGTCCCATCTGGAGGCGTCACATTGAGCAGCTGCGGCCGCGACACACATCCGAAGAGGACACAGAACCAGGAGAAGACCTGCATGAATCATCACACTCGAGTCAACCTGCTGAGCCGCTGCCGAAGCCGAAGAAATATCAACGTCGCGTTCGTTTCGCTGAAGCAGAGCATGGTCCGTCTAACCCGCGTAGATTATAGCGTGTACCTCAACCGCATCGTTACTGGTCATGTGATGTTGCCGCCTGGTCGTAATCTCAGACTACGTGGGAGGTGTTGTGTATTGTTTTTATTATAATTCGTCGACATTTATGAAGATGCATAGACAGTGAGTGCGTGCGAGCGTATATAGCAGGTCGGAGTGTTTAGCTTTTGCTGTGTGGATTTCTTTGTGTTGTTTGTTTTATGTGAATATTGAAGGATATATATATATGATATATGTATATACGCTTCAGTTCTGGCGAACTTGTATTTTTCTGAGTTATCGCTGAAGTAAGCAAAGACACAACAGTATGTATCTGCTCTCACCGAGTTGTCTCCGCAGAAATAAGTCAAAAACTGTTTGAACATTTGTGTTGTGGTCTGATTAACATTTTTTGGGGTAATATATTCCAATAATCGGTTGCCCTATTTGGGAAGCTATATGTTTGTACGTCTTTCTTAATTCTTTGTTCTTGAGGCCGAAATTATGGATGTTTGATTTTGAGTGTCGAACTATTTTTTCGTTCTTAATTTGTTCTTTTTTGTTAGGCATCTATAAATGGTGATCAAGTCACCTCGTTTTCTTCTGTCTTCTAATGTTGGTAATGCCATTTTTGTAATCTCTGTGTTACTATTTTTCAAGAGTTTTTATTGTTCTAGTAGCCGACCTTTGTACTATTTCCAGTTTAAGGGTGTGTTTTTGTAAGTGCGGACTTCAGAATGCGGCTTCATACTCCAACGTTGGGCGGACTGTAGACATCAATTTTTTCATCATTTCCTCATCAATGTACGTGAACACTACCTTGATGTTTGCCATTGTATTATTGGCTTTCTTGACAACCTTTGTCACGTGGTTTTCAGGCGATAGCTGTTTGTTGACGATAATCCCTAGGTCCTCTTGTTTGTCGACTTCTTGTAATTGTGTACCGCTCAGAATATATTTCTCCAAAGGTCTATTTTTTCCTTTTCCGAATCTCAATATATGACATCTATCAACGTTGCAGGGCATCTGCCACTTGTAACTCCATTTTGATATTCCGTCGAGACAGTTTTGTAAAACAACACAATCCTCCCGGCATGATACATTTTTTTGTAGTTTCAGGTCGTCTGCAAACATGTTCATATATATGGTATGTGGTATAGCGTCTTCAATATCATTGACATACACAATGAAAAAGATCGGAGCCAACACGGTGCTCGGAGACACTCCACTGTTCACTTCTAACCATGATGAACTTTGGCCTCTCAGACAAGTCCTCATTTGTCAATTGCTCATTTGTGTATGTGTGAGCATGCAAAGTTTTCGCTGTGCAAAGACATTAAGAAATGCCTTGAATCTGGCATTACTCCTATTTTCATATTTATAACAATACAAAAACAGGAAAACGTTTTCATTGGCAAACGTTTTCATTGGCAATACCTGAATGACAAACAACCGAATGCATGCGCGTATGTGTGTGTGTCAGTACGATGCCGGCTTGGCTAGGCTGGGCAAAGTCTCTCTCCTGGTTCAAATACGCCAACGAGGCCTTCTCTATTATACAGTGGAGAAATGTCACCGACTTACGTGAGTGGCAGCAAGATACGATTTTGGTATGCCCTTCAATCAGTATTATCTGTGTTGTTTTTTGGCCTTTTGTCGCGGTGTTTTGCTAATATTTCACTTTATTATATACCTCATTGCAGTGGTGGCACCATTGAGGGATTGGAGAGGTTGAAACCCCTTCTCCCCAAAATGTACGAAGCCCCTGAGCCCCTCCCCTTCTCCGAAAATCCTGCACATAAAAACTTGAAAATAACAAAAAAACAACAACTTGAAAAAACATAAAAACTGTTCTCAATGTTTCACCAAGCCCACGAATCATTTTCATTAGCCTCTCCCTCAGCAGCCCACAAGAAAAATCCTGGTGCCGCCACTGCCTTATTACATCAATTGTCAACATCACCTAAATCAGTTATTGTACTTAATGTATTAACCCGTTAACACCGATTGGCAACAAGTTCTGCTAGGATGAAAATAGTATCCTTGGTGGTGTAGGGTAATTACTAAAGATATAACTGAACGTTTGTTACCTAAAGGGGAATACAACAGGCTAAGAAAAGTCACGTTCTGAACTGTACATACTTCAAAGACAAAGACTAAATCAGTCGCCATTCGAGGTGGATGATGATGATGATGATAATTGGTGGGCACCGGCCTGTCAGACCATATCGTGCCCCTCGAGGTGGCTGAGAAGAATCCTAATGAATGAGTGATTGTGTTTGTGATCAATTAGAATATAGGCAAGAAAAATGATGGCACAATGAACGCCATTGACTTCTTTACACTTCTTCATTTTTCTGATTCTATCGGGTGTATTTTTTAAATCAAGGATGGTTGTTGACACATGAAATCAACAAATGCCTGTCTGTCTTCATTTGCCTAAAAGTAAAAACTTTGTCATCTTCTTGATGTGACTTCGAGTGCAAATAGATATACCACTATCGAGTTAGCATCCAAACCACTGCACTGGTGTTTGTGTGTATGTGTGCTGCTTGTGGTGATAGAGCGTTTACTTGAATTTGTTGCCGCACGGTGAATTTTCTGAAGGACAGGTGTGTGAGTCCATGTGTGATACCCACTAGGTGTAGGAGGCTATATAATCTACCCAGTTTAATGTAATGTAATGTGTGTCCATTTTTAAACAGCATGTCCGGCGGCGGCAAACGCAACCACAGCTTGTCTTCACAGTGGAACTGAGGTGCTCGAACGATACACGTTCAGCGTCTCAGATTTTCCGCTAGATATTGCGGGCATGACGGCACTCTACATCGCTTTCCACGCGCTAGGAATGACGGCACTATGGTTGCGCACGCGGCGTTCATAGCGCGGCAAATCGAAGCACAGGCTGGATTCGCGAAGAACAGCACAAGGAAACATGCACTTTGCCGAATGCATATAATTGTTTCTGTAAATGGTATAGATTACTCTTAACACCAGACATTTATAAGCGAATATAACTTGCACAAGAACATACAACAACGCTAAGACAATTGATTTGTCGTTTATATATGTTTCATTGAATATATTGATGACTCATATACAAGCATAAGTTTCTCAACTGTTTGAAATAAAATAAAATGTAATTGAATGCACAAACAAGATAACAACCATTTACAGTTGAAAGACTATCTCAATTTAATTATTCAACAAATAACACCCAACTATTTTTTTAATTCAACACTTAACTAACAAATTATAACATTATGATATCGCTACACAATATACTCTTACATAAATGCTTACAATATATCTACACAATTTGTACACACAATATGCTCATGCAGAACATTAACGCACTTGACGGCTTTATATAATTTGTTAATACCATGATTAATGTACAAATAAAATGGACTTTGTCATATATTTAATAAATATGTGTGTTATTTGAATTATCTGTACACCGCATATATTTGTTGTCACAATTGTATGAGGTGCTTCGTTTTAGTGTGTAATACAACAACATGTATTTGATATAGCGCACTTTCGAGGGCAAAGGCGCGAGCAGTAATAAAAGTACAGACAAATGGAGAATGGTATGGAGACAAAGACAATGAGCACAAATCGACAGATATTACATGGGTGCTTGCAAAATTGAATACACACATACACACGCACACACACACATGTATATATATATATGCGTATAAATATTCATACACACATACATATACATACACAGATACATATGTGTATATAATGGAAGTACAGAAAATACATGAAAGTCAAAATAAAAAAAGAACAAAAATCATAAGATAAAAAAGTATACAAAATAAAATATGGCCGTTGATAGATGGCCGTTGGCTAGCGAGTAGCTCTTCCTCCCTTGGACAGGTTTTATTTCTAGTCCTGCTGGGTGTCTAGCCACCCTCCTCACCGGTGGGAACCAGTGGGGGAGCCGGTTTAGTCGCCGACCACTCGACTATGAGACTGGTTGTAATGGGTTACACAGTACCAGTAGCAGGAATTCTCCTGACCAGACAATTGACCAGACCGGATTGAGTCGACAGGCCAAACACAGTAATTCACAGTGAGGATAAGAGGTGGAATATAACGGACACAGATTACAGGGTAGGTTAGATCAAGCAGATTCAAGTAGGTGTTTGTGCAAGGCGACAGAAAAATAATTGATAGAAGTTTTTCCAAGGATGTGTGAGGGAAGCCAGTTATATATACGAGGAACATACAATCTAAAAGATTTGGACGACCAGGGAGATAAATTGATAGCGGGAGGACTAACTAAAGGCTTACGATGACGACAATCAGAGCGAACGCCGGGTATGAGAAGAGAGCGAAGATACAAAGGTGAAGATGGAGAATGAATCAATTTGAATGTCAAACAGCAAATTTTGAATCGATTTCGTGAAAGAGCAGGAAGCCAGCCAATCTGCTGAGGTGGAATGATGTAGGAATTTTTGGGGAAAGTCGCAAAACAAATCGACAGGCTAAATTAATTTAGCGAATGAGGTGAGAGCGAGTGAGGTGAGATAAGTGAGTTGTGAAGCGAAATGAAGGATCGAATATAACTCCCAAGTTGCGAATATGAGAGGCAAGAGGAAGATTAATATTGTGAGGTTTGAGTCTAGGAGGGTGAAATACAAGATATTCAGTCTTTGAATGATTAAGGACAAGTTTCCTTGAGGCAGCCCAAAAAGATATATCACGAAGAAGTTCTGAAACTAGACATGAGGAGGATATAGTTAGGGGAAAATATATTTGGACGTCGTCAGCATAAATATGGCACGCAATAGGATAGCGGCGCAAGATTAAGCACAAAGATGAGACATAGAGATGCATCGGACTGAGTAAGATCGGTTGGTGAGGTAAGACGTGAGAAGAGAAAGTGCACTAGATGAACAACCAGCATGAGAAAGACCTTGACTTGACTAGATGGAATGGTCTACAAGGTCGAAAGGTGAAGATAAGTCTAGCGAAATGAGAATAACAGACTTCCCATATGAGAAATGTGGGAAAATGTTGTTGACAAGTGAGAGTAGTAGGGTTTCAGTAGAGTGGTTAGAAACGAAGCCAGATTGTTGAGAATCAAGAGCAGTTTGTATGACTGGACGGAGTTGATGCAAGATGGCTGATTCAAGGAGTTTCGAAGGGAGAGATAAGATTGAGATGGGTCGATAGTTACATGGCAGAGTAGGATCAAGACAATATTTCTTTAGAATATGCGTTATAGATGCATGCTTGGCGGCAACAAAAATACCATGGAGGAACGAGGAGTTAATCAAATGAGTGAATAAGGGAGCCAGTAGTATAATTGAATCAGAAAGTGCAGAAAAGTTTATTGAATCGGTAGAGCAGCGAAATTTATGGAGTGTTCTGAGATAGCGCGCGGTCTTTGATATAGGAATGAAAGAAAATGACGACAAGGATTCGATTGGCGATGAAAAGGATAAAGGGGAGGGAGAAGGTTGAATGCTGGAATGCAGAACCGCGATTTTCTCAGCAAAGAAATTAGCAAAATCAGAGGCGTTGATTGAGCATTATGGCTGATGAGCTCGACCGGAAATAGCTTTCAAGGTAGACCAGCGTAAGCGAGAAGATGCAAGACCACGCGGACTCATTTAAAGCTCGAGGGCAGGCTAAAGGGACAGGATGTCGAGAAGAGGGGGTTTCAGAGTGAGAAAGTGAGGCAGAGAGATATGCAGGTTTAGTGGGACAGTGTAACAGTTTAAAGATTATGGAGCAAATTTTGAAGTGAATTCTAGATCCGATAGGAAGCCAGCGGAACTTGAAAGGATAAGAAGTATGACGGCAGAAAGCAGGATATAAAACAAAACGGCAGGATTGGTTCATCACTCGCTGGAGAAGTTTCAAGGAAGATTTAGGACAGTTGAAGCGGAGCGAGCTGCAGTAATCCAGTCTAAAAAAAGGTGAGTGATTGAACAAGCTTGATAGAAGAGGGCTGGTCGAGGCATGGACGGATAGGATAGAGAGCGGAGTATTAGGCGACAGATGCGAGCAGTAGCAAGAATATTGGCAGAGAAGGCAAGTGAAGAATCAAAGATAATGCCAAGGTTTCTAACAGATGAAGAGAGAGATATGGGCAATAGAGGAGATAAACGAGGAGGGTGGAGAGCAAGAAATTCAGATTTATCAGTATTCAGAATGAGGCGACGGGAGGAGGTCCAATCAGATAAATCAGAAAGTATATCAGACAGAAGAGCAGGATCAGAAAAGGGACAATGGATATAGAATTGGATGTTATCAGCATATATGTGAAAAGGGATAGACCAGCGTCGAAGGATATGGCAGAGAGAGGACAACAATCAGCAATCAACATATACTTGTAGAGCGCACATATCAACACACGCGCGAATGAAGTAAAACAAATAGCAAATAGTCAGCAAAGAGTAAATAAACACTGCAACAAAACAAGCAGACAGGCGGAAAACACAAGTATACATACACACGCACACAAAATTCACTTACATACACATATAAACGTAAACACACGTCCCATACTCAAAACATATACAAACACACATAAACTCTGAGTTTACTCTGAGAAACAACTAAGTTTCTCTGCTTTCCTCTAATCGTTTCTTCATCGTATGTGACTTCAACTTTTGGATCGACCTGCCTTCTCAACCTTACGCAACCTTGCTTTCACTCATTCAATCATATGGCTTGTGTTCTCCTGTGTCTTCTACCCACGTATCTGACCATTCTCTGGATCTCTTATTGTTTCCATCGCCTGTGCTTTCTACTGATGTATCCCCGTCTCTTGTTAATGTTTTCCCGCCTGACAACACTGATTATGATCACAGTCTTCTTATATTCTCTGCCTATTCCACCTCCTGACTCACCTTGTTCTTGTGTCTATCGTTGCTATAAAAAACCGATCCTGCTAAATTCGCGTTTTCATTGCATACCTCACTAATTACATCTGTCTTCTACGCTGTTCTTCCTTCTGAATAGTATTCTTTCTTTTTCAATGTAATGTCGTCCTTTAATGCTTTAATGTTCCTTATGCGCTCTCTCTCCTTCCGGCAGTCGCTCCCCCTTGGTTAAACTCTTCTTTAATTTCCCTCAAACGTGTCCAGCGTCGACATTAGCGCCTTTGGAAACGTTCTCTTTCTCCTGAATCCTGGCCGTCCTGTTCCTCTCGCTCTTCTTACTAATCTGCTCTTAGTATGGAAACTACAAGGCCAACTAAAATAAAGACATATAAAGATTGAGAAGAAGAGGAACAAGGATAGACCCTTGAGGTATGCCAGAGGTACGAGGGATCGAATTTGAGACGGAAGAATTGAACTGGACAGAGTAAGATCGATTATACAAATATGAGAGAGGCAGTGAGAGCGCGGAATCAGAAACACCTATGTGAGAAAGGTAATTAATGAGAATTTCATGATCTACAGGGTCAAACGCTGAGCTTAAGTCAAGAAGGACAAGGAGAATGGATTTTTGAATGACGACAAAATACCTCCAGTGACTGAGATGAGGACAGATTCAGTACTATGAGAAGGAAGACATCCGGATAAAAGGAGACAACTGAGAAAAGATGGCAGGTTCCAGGAGTTTGGAGGGAAAACTAAGGAGGGATGGAGGAATATAGGGATATAGGGAGGGGCCTAGATTCCTCCTTACACGCCTTCCGCCAAACTCCTTACGCCAACGTCAAACTACATGGCTAATCCAGAGAAACTACTACGAAAATGATACCAACAACAAAGAAAAACAAATCGCCAAACCAAAACCTACCGAGATGTAGAGACAAAGACAAAACTTACCAAAAGACCTCAGCGAAGTAATCAAACCTTTAACAAACTGCTTAAACTACTCACAAATTTTTCGGAAGCTGTTATAATTTATTAAATAAATAATATAAATTGTTCATTGTTCATTGTTCATTGTATTGGACATATTCAATTTCAGTTTAAACATATCATTATAAAGTGGCCAAAGCCAACAGTGGCTTATCGGCTCGTCCAAAGAGACCGATCTACGATCTTCCACATACATGCTCATTTACAGTAACACACTCACACACACACGCACACACATACATGAATGTACACCTACACATGTATACTTACGCACATAAACAGTACACAAAACACACACACACGCACATTTCCATATTGGCGCATCCCTGTCCCGCTGGTGCCTGTATTGCGACGATGTGAAGGTGTGGAGGCGCACCCGACTTTCAGTGGAGAGTCATTTATACATGAGAGTCTTTCTCAACTTTACCTTAAACGTTTTTATACTAGGACAGTTTTTTAGTGTAATGTCCAAATTATTCCAGAGTGAGGGACCTCTGACGAAAAAATTGAATTGTCTACAACGAGTTCTGGGAAAGGTAATGAAGAACTTCTCTGGGTGTCTGCGGTTAATTTTGAAGTGAAAGCTAAGATTTTTCGGAATGTTCCCCTTGTGAATTTTGTACATAAGGCATCCAATGTTGAGCTGCACCAATTCATCAAATAATAATAGACTGTACTTTTTCCGTAAAGGTTCAGTAGTCTCAGAGTGTTTCAGACAACCGATGGATCTTATAATTCTTTTTTGCAGAGTTGTGATACATTTTATGGAATGTTTGTACGTAGAGCCCCATGTCTCATCACAGTAATTTAGAACAGGTTGAACCAGTGTTTTGTAGACAGTTATAGATGTTTGTTCATTCAGTGATTGCCTGATTTTCCTGATAAAAAAAGCAAGTTTGGCTAATTTGGAGGTTTGCATTTTAATTTGAGGCTTCCAGCTTAGATCTCTATCTATATACACTCCCAGGAATTTTGCCTCATTCAGTTGTTTGATTTGCACTGAGTTTATTTCGAGCGGCAATTTCGTATCAGTTTTTGTTTTGCTGAAAACTACTGAAACCGTTTTTTCAACGTTTAGAGTAAGCTTATTAACATTAAGCCAGGTTACCAAGGTATTCAAATTTTCGGTGATGGTTCGTCTGAGTACACACATGTCTGAGCCTGAGAAAAATAATGTGGTGTCATCTGCAAACAGAACTCTTTTGCAATTCATTGGCACTTGAAAAAGGTCATTTATGTATATGATGAAGAGTTTAGGTCCCAAAATCGATCCTTGAGGAACACCACAAGCAATGTCCATGACTTCAGAGTAAGTTTTTGAATTATTGAAACACACAGTTTGTTTACGAGATTCGAGGTAGCTAGTCAGCCATTTGTGACCTTGTCCCCTAATTCCGTACTGTTCGAGCTTTTTGAGAAGAATTTTGTGGTTTACCGTATCGAAGGCTTTTTTTAGATCAACAAACACCCCTACAGTTATGAGCTTTTTGTCGATGGCATCAGTAATATAATTTAGTGCGTCCAGAAGAGCATGATTTACACTCTTTCCTGACTGGAATCCATACTGACATTGGTCGATGATAGAAAAATTTTTCAAGAAGTCGCTCAATCGTTTGTCAAAGACTTTTTCTAAGATCTTTGAAAACTGTGATAGTAGTGATATCGGCCTATAATTTGTGAACAATGTTTTGTCGCCATTTTTAAAAATCGGAACAACTTTGGAAATTTTCATTTTTTCTGGAAATATCCCTTGGCTCAAAGATTGGTTAATTATATACTCTAAAGGTTCTAAAATGAAATCACAAGATAGTTTGACAATTTTCATGTTAAGGCCATAGTAATCGTAGGAGTTTTTGCTGGCGCTCAATTTAATGATATTCCGAATTTCATTTCTATCAGTTGGTCGAACAAACATTGTGTTTTCATTTATGTGGATACTTTGCGGTAATTGTACGATATATTATACAAAGACAACAATACAATAATAGGGAACACGATACCCAAATACACAGGAGCGACACACAAACCAAGACTGCTGAACACACACTGGCTGACGGCCGTTAGCGTCACCCACGCCTAATACACTCGCGCCCTCTGGCGGTGTAGCCACACACTACATCTCCCCTTCAAGTGGTGGAGGGGGCGCTGTCGGCTCTGCAGACGTAATCGCTCAGATGCGACGGTGGTCTGCGTGGTCGGGCGCTCCGGCGGAGTTGCGGAGTTCGTGAGGCCTCCGATGTGCCGCCCACATTCTCCCCCGGCGGCGGCGGCGGTGATGCGGGGCTGCTTCTTGTCTCCTGCGACGGTAGCGGCGCTGTACCAACAGATGGCGGCGGCTGTACCACGGGCGAGGGTGTGTTGGCTGCGGGTCGCAGGTGTCTACGGTTGCGCCAGTAGAGACCGCCGTGTGGCAGGCGCACAGCGTACTGGCGGCGACGGCCAGTCATGGCGACCACGCCAGTCCGGTCCCAGCGACCGGATGTCGGGTCCTGGAGAGCCACCGTAGTGCCGGGCCGCAACGGCGGCAACACCTTAGCCGACCGGTTGTATTGGGCGACCTGCTTGTTGTGCAAGCTCGCCGCTCGCCGGTCGCAATCAGCGGTGGGCGGCTGCCACTCCGGCAGGAACGAGCGTGGATGCGCGGGAACGGCGGACGACACGGGGCGGCCGTACAAAAGCTGCGCGGGAGAGCGACCGTCGGCACCCGGCGCGTTACACAGCTCCAACAGACCGGCGACAAAGGCGTCTGTGTCGATATTCCCGTCGTGCGCCGCCTTCTGAATGAGCCGCTTCACCCGTTTCACGGCAGACTCAGCGTGCCCATTAGAAGACGGGAAGTGCGGACTGGAGACACGATGGCGTATGTGCCAAAGTCGCAGAAATCCGGCGGTGTGGCGCGCCGTGAACTGTGGGCCGCCGTCTGACGACAGTACGGTCGGAACCCCCGTCATGGCGAACACATGTCGGAGCATCTTCACCAGCTGGTGAGCGGAGGTGTCACGGCCACAGTCGAACACCAGTGGCCAGTTGGAGAACCGGTCCGCGTACACGAGGTAGGTCTTCCCAGCGTGCTGGAAGAAATCCGCGGATACCGAATCAAAAGGACGTGTCGGGTGCGGTTCCGTCAGGTACGGCTCCTTTTTCTGGCTGTCTTTGTATTCTAGACATCTCGAACATGATGCTACGGCAGTGGCGATCTCATTGTTCAGGCCCGGCCAGAAGACAGTTTGCCGTGCGCGTTGCACAGTCCTGGCCTGCCCCTGGTGACTGTCGTGAAGCCGACGGAGAGTGTCCTTCCGCAAACACCTAGGCACAAGCAGGCGGCAGCCGACCAGGATCAGGCCATGGTCGGCAGTGAGCTGGTCGCGCACGCCCCAGAATGGGTGGAGACTGGCGGGCAGCAGATGTTTGTGCTGAGGGAAACCGCCCAGCACGTACGTCATCAATTGGCGACACTCATCGTCGGCCAGAGACGCAGCTCGCACCGCCTCCAGGGTGGTGTCAATCGGTGACGTGCGATGACCCAGGTCGTCTGCGTCTGTGAATGCGTCCAACGTCTGGACGAAGAATCCAGACGAGCACTCGTCAACGTCCGCGTCAGCATCAGCAGGCTGGGAAGGTGCGCGTGACAGGGCGTCGGCGATGTTGTGCTGTGCTCCTGGCCTCCAGCTGGCGACAAGGGTCAGGTGCAGTAGACGCTGACGCATGCGCTGCAGACGAGGATTGTAGATGTCTCCGAGCGCCTTTTCGTTCAGGATGGGCACCAGCGGCTTGTGGTCGGTGACCACATTGAAGGTGGGCAGACCAGCCAGATATTGGTGGCATTTCTGGCAGGCCCACACCACGGCCAACATCTCCAGCTCGCAGACGGCATAACGGCTCTCCGTGTCGGAGATGAATCGCGACCCACACTGGATGAGCTGCCAGCGGCCCTGGTCGTCCCGCTGGCGGAGGACAAACCCGAGGCCTTTCTGTCGTGCCGCGTCCGTCTCCAACATGGTGGGCCTTGTCGGGTCGAAGTGGCCAAGCACGGGCGGGCTGGCCAACGCGCGTTTTACGGCCGTGAAAGCAGCGTCGTGTTGTGACGACCACTGCCACTCGACGCCTTTGCGGAGCAGCTGACGCAGGGGCTCGGCAGCAGAAGCGATGGCGTCAGAGAAGTCGCCAAACTGATTCGCCAAGCCCAAGAACGACCGCAGTGAGGTCAGGTCCGTCGGTGTAGGGAAGTCAGCCAGGGCCCGAATTTTTTTTTCGTCGACGGTGAATCCAGATGCGTTGATGTGGAATCCACAGAAATTGGCGGACGTGGCGGCGAACACAAATTTGTGCAGGTTCAACGTGACGCCGGCGTCGTCGCAGCGTTGTAGTAGCTGCCAGACTCGCTGCAGATGCTCGTCGTAGTTAGCGGTATATACCAGCACGTCGTCCACGATCTTGCAGGAGTCGGGTAGGCCAGCCAAGGCGACGTCGCCGCGTCGGTTGAATTCGTCGCCGCTGGAGACTAGGCCCATCGGCGCGCGACAGAACCTGAATCGGCCCCACGGGGTGATGAAGGTGGTGAGGTCTCGGTCCTCGCGCCGCAAGGGCACCTGAAAGTACCCTTGTAATGCATCCACCTGGGTGAACCACCGATTGCCGAGACCCATACTGCTCACAGCCTCCACAGGCGAGCGAACCGGATGCGTAGGCCGGCGAACGAAGCGGTTGAGGCGTGTGAAGTCTACCGTGAGTCGGCAGCCGTTTGGCGTGCCGTCTGCCTTGCGCTTGCCGACAACGACGATGGGTGAGCACCAGTCTGTTGGGTGGGAGACCGGCTCGATGACGCCCTGCTGCTGAAGTTGCTCCAGCTGCTGTTGTGCCTGGGCGCGATGACAGAACGGCACGGAGCGAGGAGCCGTCACGTTGTACGGCACCGCTTCATCGCGCAGATCGATCCGCATTGCCCCGCCTTTCATCTCCCGGAGAGGACCGTCCGTGGCGAACACACGAGGGAAGGCCGCTATAAGCTGCTCGCTGTGCGCACGACGATCCGCCGCTGTTGGCTGAGCTGTGTTGATCCAGCGTGGGCATTGCCGAGGCGTGGCTGCCAGTCTAGCGGTCACCTGCTGCAGGTGCTGTTCGTGAGACATCTGCCGAGGGAATGCGCGGTGCAGTAGACGCAGCTCCACTGCGTCTCGCCAGCAGAGCAGAGCACAGCGCACTGACGGCACCACGTACAGAGTGGAGCGGCAGGATGCATCACCGAGTCGCAAGACTGCCTCGCACGTGCCCAGACACCGCAGTAACTGACCGTTGGCGACCCGCAAGCGGGATCGCGGTGGGCGCAAACTATTGTTGGCCACTCCGAGTAGCTGCGCAATCCCAGCGTCAATTACCGACACATCGGCGCCGGAATCGCATCGCCACTTAACCTCGCGCGGCGCGCGGCCCTCTGCAGAAACGGTGATGCTAATAGCGGTTACGCGCGTGTGTTTAATGTCATCAATAACATCGCCGATATACGAGCACAAAGCAGGTGTATTGACATTCACAACATCGTCAACATCATCATCAGTGTCATCGGCGACGTCTCTGACGAAATTGTCCCGACGACGGCCAGCACGGGACTGTGAAGAGCGGCAGACGCGCGCGTAGTGCCCGCGCTTTCCGCACCGACGACACAAGCTCTCCGCGGCGCGGCACGGGGCCGACTGGTGATGCTGCCCACACCGCACACAAGGGGCGGAGCCATCGTCATGATCTGACTGTCGGCTCAGTTGACTGCGCATGCGCGGCTGCTGACGGCGTACAGCAGCGACCTCTGTGCGGGGAACCGGGGAACCAGTCACATCGGCCGAGGCGCTTCGCATAGCTGCAGCGTTGATGCGGGCCGACTCAGCCGATTGGCACATTTTGAGTGCCTTGTCCAACGACAGGTCCCTGTGCGCGACTTGCAGGAGCTGGTGCAGAGCGGCAGAGTCGGACGTCCCCATAACAAGCTGATCGCGCAAGCGCTCGTCGCGGCAGGCAGCGCAAAAATCGCAGCTGGCAGCGATTTCTCGCAGCGAGCGCAAGAATTCGCCCACATTTTCGCCGTCCTGTTGTCGACGGGCGAAGAAGCGCCGGCGTTCAACCAGCACATTCTGCTGCGACTGCTGATGCTCCTCCAATAGGCGGATGCAGGCGGGCAAATCAGCCGTCGCTGGCAACGTCAGTGAGTGGCGGATGACGCGGCACCACTCGTCGTCCAGCAGTGTCGTGAGCAGCGCTTGCTGCTGCGCAGGGCTAAGGCTATCACTGCCTGACAGTGTGGTGTGTGCCAGCACGCGCTCCTTCCAGGAGGTAAAGTCGGCTGCGGATGCGGCGTAGGCCAGACGGGCTGGTGGCTGACAATGAGCCATGGTGTGTGGGGCGACTGCAGGCGAGCTGGCGGGGGCTGCCATTGCAAGCTGCTGGCGAGCGAGTTGAGTCACCAACTCTGTGAGCTGGTCCAGCTTCTGCTGTTGGTCGTCTCGCAGCGGCTGCGCCATGTACGATATATTATACAAAGACAACAATACAATAATAGGGAACACGATACCCAAATACACAGGAGCGACACACAAACCAAGACTGCTGAACACACACTGGCTGACGGCCGTTAGCGTCACCCACGCCTAATACACTCGCGCCCTCTGGCGGTGTAGCCACACACTACAGTAATTGTTTCGAATGTATAGGTATTTTCGATTCTAATTCTCTCCCAATGTTGACGAAGAAATTGTTGAAACCATCAGCTATGTCTTTTTCACCTTTTATTAAGCAGTTGTTATGTTTAAAGGTGTCAGGCTGCTCAGCTCTGTTCTTCTTTTTGAGGACATCATTTATTGTATCCCATGTTTTCTTCATGTTGTGTTTGTACTCTATCATCTTTTCTTCATAATAGCGACGCTTAGCGAGATGCAATAAACTGGTTAGCCTGTTTCTATAATTTTTGTAAACGGGTTGTATATCAGGGTTCCGAATGCACTGATTATATAGCCTCAGTTTTCGTTTACAAGAGGTTTTTAGACCTTTAGTGAGCCAAGGCTGGTTTTTTGTTCGGCTGTATGTTACTTCTTTCATGGGGAAACATTCATCAGTTAACTTTAAAAAAATTCCTAAAAAACAATCGAAAGAGGAGTTAGCATCCTCGCACTTCACGGACTGCCAATCATAGTTGCGCAACAAATAGCAAAACTTCTCCTGTTGTACGTGATTCATTTCCCGAAAATAAGCGCGTTTTCGCGATTGTATTTCGTTTTTTTGAAGATTTGCAATCACAAATATCGGTGTATGGTCACTTAAATCGTAACAGATCGTGCCTGCAATCAAGGTTTTATCCACTGAATTACAAAAAATGTTGTCGATTAATGTAGCAGAGTTTTGGGTTATCCTAGTTGGCGTTTTTATAAGCGGTAGAAAACCGAGACTGTACATAGCGTTCAGAAAGTGTATTGTATGCGTTTGTTCTATGTTCAAAGTGTTAACGTTAAAATCGCCTAGTATGAAGCAATTTTTCGCGTTACAATTTTCAAACAGGTCCGACAAGTTGGCATTGAAGTCTTCTATACTGGATGAGGGCATCCTATAAACTGATGACACCACGACGCTTATATTTCCTACTTTACATTTTATAGTGACACATTCGTAGAGATTTTCAACTTTCTGTGTGCTTTCCAGTACCAGGACTGGATTGTAGACGTCCCGTGCGTACAAGGCTACGCCACCTCCCTTGCAATTTGTTCTGTGCAAAGAAAATAACTGATAACCATAAATTTGGAAATACTCTAGTGGAGTGTTATCATCGAACCATGTCTCTGTTACAGCAATTATGTCCACAACGGTTTCCAGGTCATTTAGAAACATCAGAACATCGTCAAAATTTGCTCTCAGGCTTCTAGCATTTATATGGATTACAGAAAGCTTACTTTTGAAAGAAGCAGATTTTTGTTTAAAACTGTCCAAGTCATAAGTTCCGTACTCAGTGTTGAGCGTATCACACATACTCATTTCATTAGATTCATCTACATCATCTCCGAAAAATTCGGTTAGCGGCTGGGGTGCGCCATTGTTTTCGGTATTCACAGTAGTTGACGTCAGTTAGGTTCCACAATATCGAGAGTGAAGTGAGCAGCTCAAGTTGATATTTTCCGGAATACATGAGACTGCGCAAGTTTAAGCAAAGTGAATGGTAAGGTGTAATGCATAGTTCGGGAGTTTGCATGTCCAATGCTACTTCAGTGGTAAATGAACCTGCACCGAAATGCGGTACACATTGAACGAAAGCAATCGCTGATACATAAACGCACAGGTCTTCGCTCATAGAAACGCACACATGCACCCACAGAAGCGCACATACACACACATACACATACAAAAGCGCGCATTGAACGAAAACAGTCGCTAATACATGAACGCACAGGTCTTCGCTCATACATAACAAACGCACACATGCACTCACCAACAGAAGCGCACATACACACACACATACATACACATTACACAACCAGCTCCCATTCACTCACAACATATATACGGCTGAGAAAAAAAACAGTCACATACACATACCGGTGTCTGCCCGACTGGTTGACCGGGTCACTGGCCGGAATGTCCTGCCGCGATCAGCTGTTCTGGTGTAGAGTGACCGGCCGTCGCTACTGGCAGGGCGCCAATCGGTGGTTGACCCGTCGTCTCTCTGTTCAGTCAGAGGTCGGGTCATTGATCCCGCCGGCCCGGTCTGACGCATGACGTCATCCAGCGATGAGACACGTACTGCCCGCGCATTCTCGGATATTCGAATTTTGATATTTCCGAAATCTGACCAGGCTGCGTAAAGTTTTCCCGCTTTTTTCATTTGGCGAATCTCGTACAAAAGCTGGCTGTTGGCTGGCGTCAGATGCTCATTTATATATACTCTGTGAGGATCAAAGCTTCTGCCACCGTTTGGATTCAGTCTTTTAAGAGTTTTTTTTGCATTGAAGAACTCGGCTCGTTTTTTTACTCTTTCAAAGCGAATCAATAGAGGTCTAGATTTTCCTGGGGCAGCTCGGCCTAACCTGTGTGCAGCCTCAATATCCTGAGAAGATATTGGGACACCCAGAGTATCAGCCACTTCTTCAACAATTTTGTCCAAGTTCTCACCTGGTTCCTCCTTGATTCCCGACACACACAGATTTTGTCGTCGGGAGTATTGATCAAGGTCGTTCAGTCGCCGTTTCGTTTCGGTCAATTCGTCGCGTAACTTCGTTATTTCGGCATCTTTGGCTGCAACTGCTTCTTCAACTGCCGCTTTCACAGCCGGCACTACGATGAGGTCTCGTATCCTGCCAAGTACTTCCTCGTTTTGCAGACAGTGCATCATGCACTCCTGTAGTTCACTTGCGCTGATTGACATAGCTGCTCACTCACGCTCGAAAATCACAGGCTCATGTGACGGGACAAGGCACGTCCACTCAGTAACACGCACAGAAATAGACTGACACACAGAAATAGACTGACGCACAGAAATGCTTTAGTTCTCCCCTTAATTTAGAAAAAAATGTTCTGGGTGAGCGGCGCCTTCGACTTTTAAGGAACCAACACAAAGTGAGAACGTTTAAGAGGTAAGGTAAGGGTAATTACGAAAATGGAAAGGAAAGGATACAGGAAAAAAGGATAAGGATTTAGATAAGGATAAGGACACCAATCAAAGCAGGCTCAACACCACGAGGCTAAGTTAACCAGTCGAGTATGTTGTTGTTGTTGGCGTTTCGGTCGATCACGACCATTTCACGCCCTCTGTGACGGCCCAAGATGCGACATCAGATCAGATCAGATGAAAAGTTGAGGGTTAGCCTTTGCAACGGCCCCTCTTCGCTCATATTTGTATCACTTAATAGCAATATGTTCGTCCTGTTCGTCCGTTCCGTGTTTCTATTATGTTTTTATTCCATTCTCCCTTTTCTTCCTCCTTTTCCAAAAACCATACAACCCCTCTTTCACCTTTTCCATTTCTTCCTTGTTTTCAAACATAAACAATGCTCTTCCTATGGCTTCTTCAGCTGTCTCTCCCTGTCCGCTCAACGCCCCTACCTTTTCCCTCAGATATGCATATCCCTCACACTTCAACATAAAATGCTCTAAATTTTCATTTTCATTTTCGCACATCGGGCATTTGTTTTCTTCTGTCCACACCCTATTGTTTAGTTGCATACAATTTGTTCGAGCCCTAAAAAAAATTTCTGATGCCGGTTTATTATCATACATGTAGTCTACCTTTCCTATTTCGTCTCTATATTTCCTATATATTCCCAAGGTTGACTTTTCCAACATTCCTTCCTTCCATTTCCTCGTATCCCATGTCTTCACCATCCTATTCACTTCCGATCTTGTTGCATTTTCTAATGTTTTCCAGGTTATTCCGGTGTCTTCCATAATTTTCCCCACATGTCTACTCCATATGTCTTCCCTATCTTCTTTTCCATTCCTCATCAGCTTCTCAACTAGATCATTTCTTCCTCCTTTCAGCGTGCTGTTTATATAGCTGAACTTGTTCCTTGCCATTCTTGCTTCAAACGATGCTGCGCCTATTTCTCCCCTCAAACCTTCCTGTGCTGTATATCGGCTGCCTCCCAAAATCACTCTGTACACACTATTTTCTATGCTTTGCAGTTTTTGTATTTCATTCCTGTTAAATTCCACTACACTTGTTCCATACAGCAGGGACGGTAATACTATAGCTTTCCAATAAGTCTTGCCTATCATTACTTTATTGCAGCTCCTCATAATTACACTGTATGTCAAATTCGCCATCTTCCTCGCCTTTGTTATAATCTGTTCTCTGTACTCCTGAAAACAATCTTTCTTATTACAAACTGTCACCCCCAAGTATTTGATGCTATTGGTCACCTGTATACCTTCTATTTCTTTCATATCCTCCCTTGTGTTGAAAACTATGAACCAACTTTTTCCTTTGTTTATTTCCAATCCGAATTCCGCACTTACTTTGATCAGATTCCTAATATTTAAGCTTGCTTGTTCTTTATTTGTTGACATCTGTAATCCATCATCTGCGAAAAATAATGTATTAATTTTTACCTCTTTATCCTCGTATCCACAGCCATTGTTTTCGAGTACGCTTAAAATCATGTACGTCACCAGTTTGAATAATGTTGTTGAGCATGTGCACCCTTGTTTTATTCCGTTCCTCACTTCTACCTCTATATCCTCGCTTTTACCCGTTCCTATCAATGTTCTGTCATTCTCGTATATTCGTTTCACGCATTCTATTATTTTACTGTTTATTTTATATTTCATCATTGCCTCTAATAATTTTTCCCTCCTCACACTGTCATATGCCTTTTTAAAGTCTATTGACGCTACATATAACTCTTTTCGCCTTTGGTATGACTTCCTTATGCAATATTGCAGTACAAATATATTATCTTCTATTCTTTTGCCCTTTGTGAATCCCGTCTGCTCGTCCTTCTCAGCCTCATTTCTTCTCATGTGGTTATTTATCCTCTCACTAATAATTCGCATGAATATCTTATAAGAAACATCTGTTAATGTTATTGGTCTTAAATCTTTCGACTTAAATAGCGACATGGCCCAAGATGCGACAGCGACGCTTACGACGCGTTTAAGGCATTCAATGCCTTCACCGAATATTTATTCCTTCACTGAAACTTGTAGGGTCTGTTATTATCTGTTATGAAATTGCATTTGTTGTTTGAATAGTCTCTTGCTGTCATATTCTGAGTTCACATTGATTTAATACGTCTTATTGGGGCCTTTATTTACTTAAATGCTTATTCTAGTGTCTTATTTTCCTTGCAGTGGAAGTTGTAAGGACCCATTCCATTGTTTGTTGTGTTTTGTTGTGGGAATGGTTTTGATAGCTGTTTGGTTTGTTAATACCGCAGGTGCTTGATTGGCTAAACTGATGAGCGCACGTTTATTTTCTGCTGCCTGTTGTTTTCGGCAATCTTTTAGCTTTCTCTTGTGTGCTTGTTCTGGTGTTGATATTTCTGTATATTGTGTGTATATACGTGTTTGCTACATTGGATTCATTCTATTTATTCTTGCCGTTGATTATTTGTGCTCGCATATGTGGTTATATGCGCTAAACGAAATATATTATTGCTTGATTGGTCTTGTTGGTTAGTACACGAGTTAAACTGTTATTCCTGGTGGTGGGCTTTATGTTGGTCAAACGGTGACGTGATTGATACGAGTGCCGAGAAAGTATTTCTGTGCTGGCCGTGACTGCGAAAACCCGTGTGGTGGCCGGACCTGCGGTGTGCCAGCCGGGGCCGTCAGGCTTTGCCCCCGCAAAATTACACGCGAACATAGCCTTCTCTACTGATGTGTTTAAATGCGTATGGTCAACAATCTATATATGGTCAATATGTGGATAAAGTAGGCTACGCACACTAAAAACTATTGAAGTTCTTTTAATTTAAAATCACTACTCTGGGGGATGTGAAGGTATATTTACAAACATCGCTGCCCTCTTCAATAATCAAACATCAGATTCTCCAGTGGGTGTCCAAGTTCAAACTGCATGGTTAGTATAACACGTGTTCAGCATCAACCAATCTTATTCTACTCAGATTAGTGTTGAACACAATAAGTGTGTGTGTGTGTATGCTCGAATTTCGTCCACGAGAAGCAGGTCACAGCGAGCAGCGTGGCAGCTATGAGACCCCGCCTCTGAGCGGATTATACTTTCCATAGTGAAGGGGAACCTGTAGTCATTGTGGACATGGACATCTGCATTCCACTCTGCTAGCCCCGTGACAGAACAAGATTTGATTTAGTAAGAAATGGTGATGCTTTGATTGTAAGGCGAGCTGTAAATCAGCCATGCATTGTCAGAAAACAGTCACTCAAGAGACACTTCGACAGTCAACAATAAAAAAAAATGGGCTGATAACATAAGAGATACTCGGGGTATATGTGGACAGCCAACTATTATGGAGCGTACAAGTCGCCCAAGTTGTTCGCCGCTGCAAGGCAATCATAATAGCACTGCTGGAATTTCGTCGTACCCTCACCCCGGACATCACCAGTAGAATTATTGAGGCACATGTATTCCCACGGCTTCGATACTGCTTGCCGGTGTGGGGAGGCTGCGGCAAGACGCTGCATCATAAACTAAACAGTGTTTTTCGCTTTGCAGCCAGAGCGGTTGATTGTCTCCATCAGTTCGATCATGTCTCACCGACTTTGAGGCGACAAAATTCTTCAACTTCCACTGCAACGAAAATAAGACACCAGAGTAAATAAATAAATAAGCACTCAAGTGAGTAAAGGCCCCAATAAGACGTATTAAATCAATGTGAACTCAGAATATGACAGCAAGAGACTATTCAAACAACAAATGCAATTTCATAACAGATAATAACAGACCCTACAAGTTTCAGTGAAGGAATAAATATTCGGTGAAGGCATTGAATGCCTTAAACGCGTCGTAAGCGTCGCTGTCGCATCTTGGGCCATGTCGCATCTTGGGCCGTCACACCTCCAATGACGAACCAGAACGTGAATCTTTCGCGCTACAATTGTATTCAGACGGATTTAGGATTCGAGAAAATGATTAGAAAGGATATAGTTATAACGGAAGTCTCTGGTAAAACCAAGGAAGAACCAAGCAAAATTTCATAAATATGCCGACCAGAAATGAATGAAACTCAAATGGTAAAAGCAATAAAATATCGACCACTATACAAATGCTATATTTGCTATATATGCTATATATGCTATATTTGCTATATATTTGCTATATAAGGCTATATGTGTATTTGAATGTAAGCACGAAAAATAAAAAAGAACAAGAAAGCACAATTCCACACGATCACACCGCAACACAATGCACTAAATACTACTCTCTCCACCGAACAACACTCTAAGCCACTGCACAAAACACCACACTCTCACTTCACCAGTAACGCACTGCCCAACATGCACGAGCGACCGTTGACTCCGGGCGGATACCACCCGCGCATGCATGCACTCATAGCTCGCGCTTATGCAACGCAGCTACCTCCGCGCGCGCATACAACAACGTACACAAAATCACACTCCCACGTACGCACACAAATACACATGCACGCACACACAATTATATATAGTACAAAATACAATACCATGCAATACACAATAAACACAATACATATCCCCCTGATTCTAAGAATCACTATGCCCGATTAGAATTATACACAACATAATCATTGAACCGCGCCGGACGCTGACTCTGTCGCTGTGGTCGCGTCTGCTGCTGACCGCTACTCGCCGGACCAGCCCCGGCAGTCCTCTCACCGTACACCATGACGGCAGGCTCGCCGTCGTCCGCCACGTCACCGCTCGCCTCGACCAATGAGTTCGTGCCGCCACCGTTCTCCGTCTCCGCCCGTGGTCTGACATCACCCACGTGCCTGTTGATGCCATCGACGGCGACAACGAGGTCTGACACGACACTTGTGACGGTACCCCTGCGACCGACAGCATCACACCGATCTCCGCGCTGCCTCACCCAGACAGGATCGCCGACCTCATAATCGCAGCCACGAACAGATGTGCTGCGCTGTCGCGGGAGTTCATCACGCATTCGCACTCTGTATCGATACACACAATCAACAGGTCTGCGACCGGCGTCATCGCTTGGCGTCAAATTGTGCAGCATCACAGCCTCTCTCACACTGCACTGTTTCCTCGCAACAATGGTCTTCACTGTCCGATGCGACCTCTCCGCTATGCCGTTTCCTTCTGGGCGAAAAGCACACCGATATCGAATGTTCACACCCCAACGTTCCATCGCCCGCACAAAAACCTGTCCACGAAAAGATGTGTCGTTGTCCAGAAGTATCTCATTTGGGGGTCCACGCTCACTAAAAATGTCATCGAAAATGTCCGCCACTTCATCGCTGCTGCGAGTGCGAACCTTGCGCCAGAGAGAAAACCTCGAAGGACCACAATCGATGACAGACACATACAACAAATCACGCACATGCACAAAATCTGCTGCCAGTCGGTGCCAGTTTTGATTCACGCTCAGATTCCCGTGTCTCCATTTCACTGAGGCCGGACAAATCGAATTACAGATGTCACACGACCTCACAACATCTGCGACTTCCCGCTCGCTCACGTAAAGCTTTTTCCTCCGGCAAAAGTACCGCGTTCGGTGGATGCCCGGATGTCCGGCGTCGTGGTGAATCTGCCGGATGCGAGGACGCACGTCAGTCGGTTCAGCACCTGCGGCACACACTGATTTGTCCTGTTTCAACCAGTGACCAGGCACACGAGTCAGGCAATCTGCTTTATTCCTCTCAGACGCCACCTTCATTACTTCAACAGTCAAGTTGTACTCGTCCAACAATCCACCAATGATCTCTAGTCGGCGCCTGATCAACAACTCACTACAGGCAGCTGTCCTGAGACGTTCTTTTGCCGTTAGAAGTCCTCTGAGCCATAAATGCACCGTGGACGAATCTGTGAAAACCCGAATTTTTCGAAATTTGAGCTTGATCGCCAGGCCAAGCCCCTTTATCACGGCCTCTAGCTCACTGAGGTTTATGTGGTGGCTGTCTCTTCTCAACCAGCAAGCATCTTCCACTGTCTCGCCATTCACCTCAACCAACGCACCAATGGCAATGTTGCTAGCGTCCAACCATACATTCGCCAAATCATCATCGATCTTCCACACGCCTCTCACGGGATCGCTATGCTGCAGTTTCGACATCACCTCGTTCACATGACTATTGATTGCTGAGTCACAAATCGGTTCGTCCCAGCTGTTTGTCGCCTCGGATGCAAGTCGCTTGATGTACGAAGCGGCAACTCGCAACCAGCCACCGACAGGATAATGCGACACCAAAGTACTGCACAAAGAAAACACGACTCGTCTCGTGAGCTGTTGCGGACACTCACCCACAGCATTGTCCCTTTTCCACATCAACTTGCCAGACTCTGATGAAAACACGTGTAAGCCGAGCACACGTGTTCCGTCAGAGAGCTTTTGAATCTCCTTCGATTCAAGACCGTACTTGGCAAAGTGCTCCTTCACTGCTTCGGGTGACACAATGTTTCCATCAATGAGGACATCGTCAACATATGCCGATGTACCACGCCTTATCTGGTCGTTTTGTGCCATCACCGAGTCAACCACCGTATGCATGATCATGGGCGCCTCACTCAACCCGAATCCAAGCCTGGTCAAGCAGTACAGCACACCATTGAACTTCACCGTCTGGAAAGGCCACAACGAACTGTCCACTGATATCTGCAGGTAGGCTTTCTTGAGGTCCATGATAAACACATTGTCTCCCTTCATCCGCCATTCCCTCAGCTTCTCATTGCATACGTCAGCATCTGCAGAATGAGTGTCAATGTGTTTATTTAATTCTCGGAAATCAAGGACCGGTCTCACTTTGTTCTTGTTCTTTTGGGTCACTGCCATCAGAGGAATTAAACAGCGAGCAGGCCCATGTACACTCTCATCATAGGGAGTCAACCATTTGTTGCTGATCCACTCATTTATCTCTCTGTCAAATGCCTCCTTGGCGTGTTGCCTCACATGATATTGTGCAGTTTCGTTTGTCAAACGATGAGGCTCGTGGTCGTCAAGCCACCTCCACTTGCAAGTCCACATGTTTTTAACTGCATCAAACCGTGCCTCATGCCCAGGTTTTGACTCAACAATATCACCAGCCGCAGCACAGTATGCGGCCTTAGCACTCACTTGAAAACGCACCCTACCGTCAGCACTTACACAAACACCCCCCAGCGCTGATATGGCGTTCATTCCCAGAATCGCATCATATCCCATCGGCTTGTGCTGCACAACAAGGGCCTTCACCACAACTGACTGTTGCTCGACACTCACACAACATTCACTAACACCCGAACAGTCAAAGCTCATGCCACCCAGAGTATTCACATGAGTCGTTACTGGTGTCCATGTTTTACAAACACCGCTCCACACAATACAGCGAGAACAACCGGTATCAACAAGCACATAAGACTCACGTTGATCAATAAACACAGTGACTGAAGGAAGCGCCTCATTGCTCACTGAGGAGAGGGTGCTGGCGCTGACGAGCCCTCTCCTTCCTCGTTTCCCTGACAGTCCTTCGCCATGTGACCCAATTTGGAGCAATTATAACATCGTATCCGATATTTCCTTTTGGGGCACTCTCTACTCAAATGACCATTCTGATTGCAAATGTAGCATTTTCGAGGTGAAAGCGACCCGGCATTGGCGGCTAGACAGTTTGATGGGCTTTTTGTCATTTGTAACACCATGCGAGTTCTGCTCGTAATATCACTCAACGACAGAGACTCTGACACTGTGCTTGCACGAATACTGGTCGCCACGTGATCGGGTAGGCCATTTACAAATGCACATATCAGCAGATTATCGGATACGCCACCGAATGAAACAGCGAGTTTTTTCAAATCTGCTAAATATACGTCAGGCGACTCACCTTCTTGCAGACGACGACTGGTGAACAGGGCGTATGCACGGAATCTGTCCACTCCAAACGCCGAGAACAAAGCGCTGCGAGTCCCTTTCGCACAACGGCGAAGTTCATCCGGCAGTTGGGACCACACAACAAACGCGCCTTTTGAGAGACGTAGTGGCACTACGCTCATCACATCGACGCCTTTGAGCTGACACATCATCTCCGTGCGAGTCCACCATTCCACAATGTCACTCTGACCATCAAATTCTGGTATCACGCGAGCGTCGAAACCACATGAAGACTCCATTTTTCGTAAGGGCCGGTTAGCTTGTATTTGAATGTAAGCACGAAAAATAAAAAAGAACAAGAAAGCACAATTCCACACGATCACACCGCAACACAATGCACTAAATACTACTCTCTCCACCGAACAACACTCTAAGCCACTGCACAAAACACCACACTCTCACTTCACCAGTAACGCACTGCCCAACATGCACGAGCGACCGTTGACTCCGGGCGGATACCACCCGCGCATGCATGCACTCATAGCTCGCGCTTATGCAACGCAGCTACCTCCGCGCGCGCATACAACAACGTACACAAAATCACACTCCCACGTACGCACACAAATACACATGCACGCACACACAATTATATATAGTACAAAATACAATACCATGCAATACACAATAAACACAATACAATATGCTATATAATTATGCTTTCATTAGCAGATCGTATTTCTGTAGAAGACTTAATACCAATTTTATAATGTCAAGCTGAGTGCAGTCTAAAATGTTTGAGATGCTAAAATCGATGGTACGGGAGTCGCAATACGAAATCAGTGGTCTGCGGCCCACAGCGTATTTTCCGCATTCCAACAGGATATGTTCCACTGTTAGACGAACACCGCATCTCTCACACTGTGGAGGTGGTCTTCCCTCTAAAATATGAGCTTGGGTCAGGTATGAGTGGCCAAACTGCAATCTCGCTAGCTTCTTTTCTAGTTCACGGGGTATTCCATTATCTAACCAGTGACCTGAGTCAGCCATCTTGCCGTAAAAATATCGGTTTCGTTTTGCTTCCCATTCGCATTTTTTATGTTTAATGAAGAATGGTTCCACCAATTGTTTCACCATGGTCCTGTTGAATGGATATGGAGTGATGACGGGTTCTTGCAACGACTCTTTAGCTTGAAGGTCGGCCTCAACATTCCCACTTATCCCCATATGCCCTGGGATCCATGCAAATTCACAAGAGTTGCTTGTGCGTACGATCCGACTATATAAGCTAAGGATTTGCTCGTGCACTGGATCATGGTCCATGAGATGAAAGATATATTCCAGTGAAGATTTAGAGTCTGTCAAAATCAGTGTTTTGCTGTAATGTTATTCTTCCGCTATGTATAGAGCCCTGGAAATGGCAAATAGCTCAGCATGAAATACGGAGACGTAGGATGGAAGTCTATATCGGTGTGTTGTCTCATCGGTTGTATTTGCAATATAGACGGCACATCCGGCTCTGTCGTTGTCTTTCGAACCGTCGGTATAAATGTGAACAAAATCACGGAACTTGTGAAGCAGCTCTGTTGTCAAAGATTGGACGACAACAGGTGGTACGAAGTCTTTTGGCTCTGAAAACAAGTGGCTGACCCTCGGTACTGATAGCGTCCATGGGGCATGCGTAATGTGTTCCCGTGCAGCGCAGTCAGCCGACGGTAGAGCGATACTGAATCCATCACAAGCTTTGCTGTTTTGTATATAAACTTCTTCACTCGCCTTCTCCTCCTTCCTACTAACTTGCCCTCCTACAGTGTAGCGAGCGACCTTCCAGTCGTCGTCCTGTACCTCTTGTTTCTCCTCCTGCTCTTCATGAGTCAAACTGGTCAGCCAAGTCATTCTACTTTTCTGCTCCCCGTCTTTACAATCAACTTCCTCCTCATGTCCTGAAGCAAAAATCATACTCCTCATTCTCTTCTGCTCTGCAAAATTTTTTGCTATCTTTACCCACACCTCTAACTCCTCCATTCCGACAGCACTAAATCTTGTTCTCTCTACATTCGTTTTTCTTGGTTACCAGTGTTAATCTATGATGTGATGTGTGATGTTGTTGGTAGCCATAGCAACCGGTAACAAGGAGTCAGAAGCTGACTTATTATAGCGCAAGCACAGAAAATGTGGCACTGGTTCACTATATATTTTCCGCACAGTCTAGGTTGTCTAACAAGATTCAGCGTTGATAAAACGCCGTGCGATTAGTGTAGCGCGGGAGCAGAAGCTATGCGTGAAGAGTGTCGCTGCTGAATGAATAGTCTGCACGAGCGATATCGAATAATGTTCTGCACTCGTTTAGACCGATATCAAATATCGCTGAGCTCACCGAAAGTTGCCCCCGGCAATAGCACGAACTTGCACTCGTTGTGGTGGAAGAGCGTGTGTGTGTGTGTGTAGAGCGTGTATATGTGCAGTGCGTGTGTAGGTGCAGAGCGTGCTGCGCTTGGCTAAACTCAAAGGGGTATCCTGGAGCGCAACACGTACATAGAACAGAAGGATACATACTAATATATACACTTACACAAGCACACACATATATATATATATATATATATATATATATATATATATATATACATGTATATATGTATATATACATATATATACACACAATACATTACAGTACATACACATATAGGTTGATGCACATAAAACGAATAAGCGCTAACCACCAATGATACAAATGGACCATTATGCACAAAATATTAGCACTAGCACAAGACAAGACTATGTTCGCAATACTGTATGTTCTCCTAACACATGATGCAATACATTACACATGTTTATCGCAGACATTACTCGGAAAATATATGCTACAACATTTGTCATCAATTTTAAACAATCACATTTCGTAACATGCACATGTGAAACAAAAAGTTGCGGCAGAATCAGCAAACAATATACATTCACAATTAAAGCGAATACATGACGCCTACAATGTGATGTATGTTACTGTGTAAGATATTTCTTTTGCTGTTTTATACTCGTTTTTCTCTTTTTTATCATGTGTGTTATTTTTGCTGGCTCATTCATTTTCCATCTATGAGCTAATACTCCTTTATATTGTTCGCACCAGTTAATCTCTTTCACGCGCCTCTGCTCTACTTGGCGCTATATCAAATACATGTTTGTTTGTTTTTTGTTTGTCAATGTAGGATAAAACACGTCTGCTAAATGTTTTTGCTAAAATGCGGTTTCTTCTCGTGAAAACAGATGGGATGTCCGAATATTCAGGGTGAAAATAAAAAAGTGGCTTCAAAATGTGCGTGTTGTTGTAGTACGCTTTCAATGCATATCTGATAGCCAGTTTTTTGTGACGCGTTGATAAAGGAGCAATACCTGTACTAGCCCGTAACACTTCCACTGGTGTTGTACGAAACGCTCCAGTGATGATGCGGAGACATTCGTTTTGTACAGGCTCCAGGGTGCTCAGTGCAGAAGGGCTTGCCGACATGTACACCTGAGCTCCATAGTCCAGCACTGGCAAGATCAAGGACTTGTATGCCTTTTGAAGAATGACGCGACTGGCTCCTGCTACATTATTTCCTGCAATTGCTCGTAAAACATTCAAACTTTGTTCGCATCTTTTCTTCATGTGAAAAATATGTTCGCGCATGGTCAACGATTTTTCGAAAATCACGAGAAATTTGTGAGAATTCTTATAGGGAATCAATTCTTGTGGAATTTCGAGTGAGCTCCTAGGTTTATGGTTATCCACTGTGTATAGGACTGCAGTGGATTTGCTTCCTGAGTATCTCATCCCGTTTTCTTCTGCCCAGTCGGTGAGGATATTCAAGGCGTCTTGAATGTGTTCGCCCAGCAATTTAGAATCGTTTCCCAGAATCCAAAGAGCGCAGTCATCCGCATACTGGGCAAACTGAATTACATTAGGAATGGACTGGACAGTGGACTGGACTGGTTAGAGTCTAGTACCTTTGGCGCGACATCCACTTCACGCGACGCTGTTTTGCACTGTACATACCTGTTACGTCATCGACTTCCGAACGAGTGACGTATTTTGGTTCACCAGTGATGCCAGCAAGCCATAGATAAATTGGAGGCCACTTCGTTCGACATCTTGGTTTATCACCAGATTTCCCGCTTTGTGTGTTCGTTCTCGGTCTTTGGCGTGTGTTCTGCAGTGGTCATTTTGACGGTACGTGGTTATCTTTCTTACTAGTAGTTTATTTGTTATCATTAATCGGGTTGACTTATAATGTAACGTTATAGTTTATCTTGTGTCAATCTTCTCCTTTTCATTTTTGATTATGAGATATATTGGTATTAAGTATGGTCTGAATTGACTGCTTTATCAAGACTCTCTATAATCATGTTTCATTTTCATTTTTGATTATGAGATACATTGGTATTAAGTATGGTCTGAATTGACTGCTTTACCAAGACTCTATAATCAATTTTCAGCCACCTGATTAATTGTGATCCTGAGGTCCTTATTTGTCACATTAATAGACAGTATTTGTCGTGTTATGTATGCTGGTGTTGACATGTAACCTGATCCCATGCCGTGTTTTTTTTTTCAGTTGAGTCGCCGGCGCGCTGTGCATGCAGTCTCGGGGCTCATCACAGTCTCGAGCTCATCTCGAGGCTGGGTGGAGGATTGATCATCTCGTCGCCCACATCGAGATTAAGAACGGCCTTGTATCGTGCTGTCTGTAGTGTCTGGTTTCTGGATGTGGCAGGACAACTGGCATGTATTCTCACTGCATGCGTGTTCAGCCGACGACGACGGTGATTACTAGTTGTTCAGTTATCACGTCCACGTTTCAATTGTTTTCTCGTGTGTTGGCTTGCGTGCATGTGCTGTAGTGTTTGGTGACGATGTGTGTGTGTGTGTGTGTGTGTGTGTGTGTGATTGATTCAGTGGATCGTGTATTGTTATGCAGTAGTGTTACGTGATCGCAGCTTCGCTCGTACTGTTTTTGATTCATTATTCAAGTCATGTTTGATATCACCAGTGTTCTTGCACTATTATCTCTTGTCTCGGTTATAGACATTAATTCGTCTCAAATTAGCACTTTATTGCATTATATTTCTTGCATGGAATTTTCGTTTTTGTGTTTTTTCTTACCTCGCCTTGTCTGTGCGATTTTTTAAGCTCCACACAAAACTTCAAAACCCCACTTCTTCCTAACTTAATTTTGCCTAATTGCCTTGCTTAATTTTGCCCGAGTCGTATATTTCGCTTGAAATTCAACATAAATGTTTACTTGTGAACTTTTCGTGCTGAACAGTGCTGAATTTTATCAACTGTTTACCCGTTCTACTTTATCTCTCAATATGTGTTTATTGTTGTGTCTTTTTCTCTGTTTCTCATGTTGCTTCATGTTATCATATAGTGTCATGTATAAGTGTTTATTGCACCATGACTGTTTTTGTTTGTGTGCTTTGTCCACTAATTGCGCGCTTGTATAATATGCTACGTTGTTACTGTTTCGTGGTCTTATAACACGCTTGTATTGTGCATAGATTGGCTGGCTATTCTGTATAAGAAATTCAGGGTAACATGGCGTTGGTCTCGTCACGGAGCTTCACTGGACCGCCTATATGTTGCGACATACACTAATACAGATCAGATTGTAATGACACACAACCACATTGCTGCAATCTCAGAAGACTGTGCTTGTGTGCTTGGTAACAGTGTTTTGTATGTTTTGTAACAGCGGAGCGACCTCAAAACTACACACAAATATAGATATACAATATATACACACACACACATGAATATTTACATTTTCATTTCATTCAATTTCTACACAATTTTTCAGTTGTGCAGACAGTACATTCGGCGTGAGTGTGGATTTATCACTGTCACTGACAGGTCCGTTAGAATTCTTCGGCATTTCGGCAAGCAAGCATTTCGGTATCAAGACAGAACGTGATGTATAGCCAAAAGGACCGCACGCACATGCATATAAGTATAAGCAGTCAGGCAGGCTGGAAAACATGGCTGACTAACTCTTCTGCTTTTCAAAACAGGTCTTATTTTCACCATGTATGACCGATATTCCCCACCTGCTGACCGATATACACATATCCACACACACTCACACACAGGCAAACAGAACACCGACCCTTGCCTTGCCCCACACACGCGTACACGCGCACAAACTCGTGAAATATGTGCATGAAACGTACCAATATATAAATATAATATGATTACGCATTTGAACACAGCGGTAGAGCAGGCCGTGTTCGCGTGTACTTTTGCGGGGGCAAAGCCTCACGACCCCGGCTGGCACACCGCAGGTCCGGCCGCCACACAGGTTATCGCAGTCACGGCCAGCACAGAAAACTGTACGGCTGCGCGCACACGAAACCCGCCTTGCGGCAATTGGGCTATCAATTTAAGAAACGAACCCATCCGTTTCACCTCGCCAGGGAATCGAACCCTGGACCTCTCGTGCACAGAGCGTGCGTTTTAGCCACTCGGCTACGAGGCGAAACGTACCAAGCCCATCACCAACATTACATTAAATTGAAACAACTATAAACCAGACGTATCACAACGTGCCTAAGCACTGAGAACCACAATACCACCACCAATACCCACCACTACAACACCAGCGTACCAAAACAATTAGGCAATCAACTAACAACAACAATGTATTTGTATAGCGCTCACACATAAACAAGCGCGAAAGAGACAACAATTAGAAACAACAGTACACGGTATCAAGATGTGAGAAAAGAAGTAGAAAATTCACAGAAAGGATTTTTTGTCAATAATAATGGAGATAAATGAAATGAAAATATATAAGCATAATAGCATAATAGCTGTATAAGCATAGGGGCAGACAAACTTGATAGGAAACAATCTACTAAATTTCTGGGAGTAATTATTGATAGCAAATTACATTGGAAAGAGCAAATATCCAATGTAACTGCCAAACTAAACAGAGTGAACTTCCTTCTCAGCAAAGTAAAAGAAATATTCGACACTAAAACAAAAACCACCCTTTATTATTCATTTTCTCAATCATATTTACAATACTGCTGTGAAGCATGGGGAAATACTTATTACACTAACTTGCAAACCATAAGAATTGCACAAAAAAGAGCTATCAGAATCATAGACAATCTGAAAGCAAGGGAGCATACATCACCTTCATTCAAAAATGAAAATATTCTAAAATTTGACGATGTAGTAAAACTGAATAATTTAACTAAAATGTATGCAGCATATCATAAGAAATTACCATCTAACATTCAAGCATACTTCATAATCAATACAAGGCATACAGACAAATTCCTCTTTCCCCACACACGAACCAAACTAAGAAGCTTATCATTTTTCTATGTAGGTATATCGCAGTGGAATGAATTGGATAAAGACCAGAAACAAACTCCAACGTTGTCCAGCTACAAGAAAAACTTGAAAAAACAATACATTCAATCTTACTCTGAAGAATCTGACAAATGAAAATATAGGTTATGGTCGAGTGCGATAAATCGTGATTGTGCTGTGTGTGTGGGTGTGTGTGTATTTGGTGTGTATGAGTGTGGGAGTGTGATTGTGTGCATGATATATTTATCAGTGTTTAGATGAGTGAATTAGTGCGCGTGAATATGTTTATATGTGAGCGTGTATGTATTGCATCGTATTAACAATTTGATTTAACCCAGGCAACACAAGCTATTTAGCTTCAATTGCCTTTCCAGTTTTGGTTTAATTACATATTTTGGTTCTGTTGACATGAAGGCTGGAAAAAATACATGAATGAATGAATGAAAATAAGTAAAAACATAAGTAATTGTAAATTAGAGTCATAGGGAAGCGTAAGGCGTAAGAGTGCGAGAAGTGGGATCAAAAGATTTAGCAAAAATATATTTACGAAGTGAGGAGGAAAATCTACTAAAGGATGAAGAGGAAGTGATTGAGGAAGGAAGATCATTGTAGACCCGAGGCGCATAGAAAGAAAAGGATTTTGCGGACCAAGGTGACTCGTTGATAGCGCGAGGACAGGATAAAGGAAACCAACAACGAACACATGTCGATCACTCGCGTGCATTTATGTACCGAAAAATTGGCCAGCCGGGAAATCTAGTGATAAACCACAGTGTCGATCGAAGTGGCCTCCAATTTCTCTACGGCTTGCTGGAATCACTGGTGGACCAAAGATACGTCACTCGTTCGGATGTCGATGACGTAACAAGTATGTACAGTGCAAAATAGCGTCGGGTGAAGTGGATGTCGCGCCAAAAGTACTAGACTCTAACCAGTCCAGTCCACTGTGACGGGCCAAGATGCGACCTGTTGTGTTGTTGCTGTTGTTGTCGTTTAGGCGTTTCGGCCGAAGCGACCATTTCACGCCGTCTTGTTAACAAATAAAAAGAAAACATGAATCGAGCATAGGGATAGAATGGTTACACTCGATACATGCATGGAAGGAGAAATATGACTGAATTAATGATTTGAACAAAAAAGGATTCCATGAAATATAAGGGTGAAAAAGACAATCTCGACGATTAAAAGTTCGTGCAGGTGCAGTTCATGTTCATCTGCAGTTCATGTTGTCGCGTAGTATTGCGCACTTGCTGGTATTTAAAGCAAGTTGTTGAGTCCTGAGGTCGATAAAAAGTGATGAGAGCTCTGATGATTTGTGGCTGGTGATTTTTGACAATATTATCCATAGTGAAAGGTATTTGGTGCGTTGTGAAGATATTCACGAGATTGGAGCGATGATATATGTATACAGGGCAATCTATTAAAATATGGTGTAATGTATCCCGGCACTGACATCTGTTACACACCGGTGGCTCCTCCCGACGCAGGAGGTGGCGGTGTGTGAGTGCCGTGTGGCCCAGTCTGAGGCGGGCCAGCGTCCGTTCCATCCGTCTCGACAGGGAGACTGGTGAACACCACAGGCCCGGCTCCTTTAGTATTTTTGGCAGTAGATATTTTGCGGAGAGTCTTCGCCAGTCAGTTTCAAACGTTTTCGCAACACGTTGTCTTATAAAGGTCTCCACATTGTTCTTTGATCGGCCCAATAGTACTACTGTGGTGTTCTCCAGGGCTCTCTTTGCCGCATTTCATACCATTGTTGTTTATGAACCTATATACTTATAGGTTAACCTATATACTTGTATGGTTTGGTATACAATAAAATCGATGGACTGATAAAGGTTTAAAAGTACCGATCTGGAATCTGTCACAATGACGGCTTTCCTGAGATTCATCTCCTTGCAAAGACTGGTCGCTTTGTATATTGCGTAACTTTCTGCTTCATAGACGGAGGCCCAGTCTGGCAGGCGATAGTGTCTGACAATTGTTCGTCCATTGGCAGGCTGGTTCGCCGTTCGGCCGCTGGTCACCACCGCACAGGCGGTCCTGCCGTCTGCCTTTGACCCGTCTGGGTTTTCCGCTTTCATTTGTAGAAACGCTTGCTGGACCTCATTTGCACTTATGTTTTTGCTGTTGCAGATGTATTTGATCGGTGGGCGTATAATGGACCATGGCGGTGACGTAGGCGGCAAGATATATCGCGGTTCTTCGGTCATGCCGAGAGTCGCCATGGCGCGCCGGACTCTCGTGGCCACATTCTGTAGAGCTGGCTGACGAGTGTATTTTCGTTTCACCATATTGTTGAGCAGGTGGTTTGTTCTGGATATCGCTTTAGCGTAATACCTGATGGTTATATCCTTCCTTCGTAACTCTAGATTATTAACACCCGTATATCCTTCGAGGAGTTTGATCGGGCTCGTCCTGAACGCCCCTGTAGCCAGCCGTAGGCAGCCGTTCTGCACCCCGTGCAGTCTCTGCAGCACGTGGGGCGATGCTGCCGCGTAGACTTCCGCTCCGTATTCCAGGATGGGTCGTACAAGACTTTTGTATAATTTCACCATCGTCGCTGTGTCGGCGCCACTGTACTGGCCCTGTATAGATCTTAGTACGTTGACCCTTTTTGAAGCCTTTGCAATTAAGTGTTCCACGTGTAGGTCCATCTTCAACTTTTTGTCCATTACAATTCCTAAGAATTTGAATTTGGTGTCATAGGTTATGTTTTGCTCGCTGAGGCGCAGCGGCAGTGTCGGCGACATATGCCTGTGTGCCGAGAAGAGCACAGCGACCGACTTACCGGCCGAAAACTGCAGCCCATTGCGTTCTGACCACGCCGTCAGGCGGTCGAGACTGAGCTGCAGCAGACCGTGCGCTCGCCGTGCGTCATGACTTGTCGTCCATATGGCCGTATCATCAGCATACAGTGAGTATTTTACGCCATTCGGTATGTCTTCAAACATGTCGTCAATCATTACGTTGAAGATTGTGGGTGACAGACAACTTCCTTGAGGAAGACCAATTTTTGTTGTAAAACGTCTAGAGGTAAAGCCATGCATGCGAATAAAAAATGATCTATGTCCATCGATAAAATTTGTTAAAAACTTCATCATGTTGCCCACAATGCCCAGCCGGTGTATTTTCCTCAGCACAATGTGCTGGTGCACTGTGTCGTAGGCTTGTTTAATGTCGAGGAATACAGCTAAGTTGCACTGTTTCGTACTGAATCCTTTCCGTATGTGTGCCTCAAGGTTAACAGCATGGTCGACGGCAGAGCGACCGGGTCGGAACGCACACTGGTTTTGGTCCAGCAATCCGCCGCTCTCGAGCACATACGATAGACGCCGAGCCACCATCCGCTCCATCAGTTTCCCTAGGCAGCTTGTGAGCGTGATGGGTCGATATGAGGTGCTCATGTTACGGGGTTTACCGGCTTTCAAGATTGGTATGATAACCCCCTCCTTCCATTGTTGTGGAAATTGTCCTGATGACCAGATGATGTTAAAAAACGTTAAAATATGGATACAAGCTCGATGAGGTAAATGCCTGAAGAATTCGTAGTGCAATTGGTCTGGGCCCGTTGATGTGTTTCCGGCTGATTTAATAGAGCATGATAGCTCCTCTATGGTGAATGGTGAGTTATATTCACAGTCGTCCGCCATCCTCTCTGTATTCTGTTCTGCTAGATACTCCCTATACACTGCATCAGCGAAGCCGACACTCAGATGCTGACCGGAACTGACTGCCGCGATTGCGGCCGCCAGCTCGTTCACTACGTGTTGCGGCTCGTGTACCGTCGCGCCATTCACCCTCAGGACGGGCATCACTGATGGTGTGCACCGGCCCCGTAATGTTCGGATACTCCTCCAGACACTAGTTAGTGGAGTATCCTTGTTTATAGTGTCAATGAATGTATCCCATGCATTTTTCTTTGCCTCTCTGATGATGCGTCGAGCAGCGGCACGTCTACGGCACAGCTCGATCGTGGTGTCGATCGTACCATGTCGGACATGTCGTCTAATCGCTCTTTTCCTAAGGGCCACAGCTCGTCGACATTCGTCGTTAAACCACGGCACCGGTCTGTGCTTTCTCGGCCTGCTGGTTAACGGTATTGCTCTTTTGGCTGCATATGTTATGATGTTAGTGATTTGTGTCACCCTGCTATCTATTGTTAGCTCCCCTTCTGGTGGATCCAACTGACAAAGATCTTCAAATTGGCCCCAGTTTGCTCTCTTCATGTTCCACCTGGGTGTATAGTGTGTTATTCGGTGGTCCATAGCAGAGTGGATAAAAATTGGGTAGTGGTCAGAGTTGTATGTATCGTTATCTACCGTCCAGTAAAAAAGCGATGCGATGGTTGGTGAGCACGCCGATACGTCGATGGCTGTTTGTGTATTATTGGCCATATGGTGGTAGGTTGACGACCCGTCATTTAGCACGACCAAATTGTTTGCGTATAGCCATTGTTCTAGTATTCGCCCTCGAGCGTCTTGGACACATGTCATCCCCCACAGCTGACTGTGAGCATTGATGTCGCCCAACATTAAAATTGGGTTGGTACATTCTGTGATTATGGATTGCATTTTTTGTGCGATGGATGAGTTGTTACATGACGGCGGAATATATATATTGAATATGTCAATGACCATACCTTTTGAGGCGACGGTGCAGGCTGTCGCCTGTAAGTCGTCGAATTGGGGTAGCTCTAGCGCGTGTTGTGGCACCGTGTTTTTCACGTACAAGGCCACACCGCCCCACACCCCCGTCTTCGATCACTGCCGCTGTAATCACATCGATATGTTGTATAATTATGCAAGTTAACGTGATCAGTGCTGGCAAACCATGTCTCTTGGATTGCCAGCACTAAAGGTTGTTTTGTTAGTGCGATTTGTTGAAATTCTGCCCTTCCCGATATCAATCCTCTGCAATTCCATTGTAGGATTGTTAAAAACATAGATAAATTATGAAAAATTGTGAAAAAAGATGACTAGATTATGTTATCACAGGGCTGACTGGTGATCCGCGTGGCGGAGTGTTACCGCCGCCTGCAGCCTCAGTGGCTGTTCGGCGGCCCATCGACCGCTCCATGCTCGGCGACTGTTGTCGCCGGCTCACCACGGTCCACTCAGTGACGGCAGTGGCTGGCCGTCGTGGCTCCGGTGTGCGTTTGCGTGGTGATTGGCTGCAGGTGCGTCGTGTCGACCAGCAGCGTCGTCTCGATACTCCCCGACGTCTCTGTGGAGACGGTCTCGATCTCGGTTTGCTGTTGACGGTGTTATTGCTGGACTTGATTCTGCAGCTGCATGTTTTTGTCGTCTGTTGTGTGCTGTTGACTTTCAAAGTTGTTTCGTCTGTCTGCGTGGCGATTGATTTGGTGCTGATTGCTGTTTTGGCTGCGATGACATATGAAGTATGTGCATTTTGTCGGCTATTAAACGCTGCTCGCGCCTCTCTGAATGAGATGTTGTTTTTAACCTTCATGGCACATATTTCTTTCTCGTCCTTCCATCTCGGGCAGGTATTTTGAGATGCGATGTGATCGGGACTGCCGCAGTTGATGCATCTTTGTGGCGAGACGCAGTCGGTATCGCCGTGATCGGGCTGACCACACCTCACACACACGGCCTCGCTACGGCAATTCTTGGTACCATGACCGAACTTGTGACATTTAAAGCATCGCTGCGGGTTAGGGATGTACGCTCGTACTTCATATCTGAGGCAGCCGGCCTTCACGTGTGTCGGCAATGTGGCCGTAGAGAAAGTCAGTGTAAGAAGTGCTGTCGGTTTTCTGCATAGCCGACAGTCATAGACGTCATAGCCGTTGGTCTTGTCCTTGGTTAGAGATGCTTTGGATGATGTGGATGATTCTGACGGTGATTTTGTGTGATGGTTTTGGGTTCCCAGGGTCTTATCTTTGTCTCTTTTTCTTTTTCTTTTCCTCCCGGACATTTCCCTCACCTTGGTTCCAATGAAATTTGGGGAATCAGTGAAAGTGAATAGAAAGGTAGGAGAAAGAAAGGTAGAAATTGGAAAGAGGAGAGGAGAGTGTACAATTGTTTGCTGTTTCACTTCACTCGAAGCACGGATCGTAACACCCAACACGAGGTCGCATGAACAACTGAAGATGCGACCTCGACATTTGTGACGCGTTTAAGGCATTCAATGCCTTCACTGAATATTTATTCCTTCACTGAAACTTGTGGGGTCTGTTATTATCTGTTATAAAATTGCATTTGTTGTTTGAATAGTTTCTTGCTGTCATATTCTGAGTTCACATTGATTTAATAAGCCTTATTGGGGCCTTTATTTACTTGAATGCTTATTCTGGTGTCTTATTTTCGTTGCAGTGGAATTTGTTTGAACCATTGTTTGTTGTTTTGTTGTGGGAATGGTTTTGATAGCTGTTTGGTTTGTTAATACCGCAGGTGATTAATTGGTTAAACTGATAAGCGCACGTTTATTTTCTGCTGCCTGTTGTTTTCGGCAATCTTTTAGCTTTCTCTTGTGTGCTTGATCTGGTTTTGATGTTTCTGTATATTATGTGTGTAAACGTGTTTGCTACATTGGATCCATTCTATTTATTCTTGGCGTTGATTATTTGTGCTCACATATGTGGTTATATGCGCTAAACGAAATATATTATTGATTGATTGGTCTTGTTGCTTTGTTGGTTAGTACACGAGTTAAACTGTTATTCCTGGTGGTGGGCTTTATGTTGGTCAAACGGTGACGTGATTGATACGAGTGTCGAGAAAGTATTTCTGTGCTGACCGTGACTGCGAAAACCCATGTGGCGGCCGGACCTGCGGTTTGCCAGCCGGAGCCGTCAGGCTTTGCCCCCGCAAAATTAAACGCGAACACATTTCTCTACTAATGTGTTTAAATGCGTATGGTCAACAATCTATATATATGGTCAATATGGGGATAAAGTAGGCTACGCACACTAAAAACTATTCATTTAATTTAAAATCACTACTCTGGGGGATGTGAGGGTATATTTACAAACATCGCTGCCCTCTTCAATAATCAAACATCAGATTCTCCAGTGGGCGTCCAAGTTCAAAGTGTTTAGTATAACACTTGTTCAGCATTCACCAATCTGATTCTACTCAGATTAGTGTTGAACACAATGTGTGTGTGTGTACGTGTATGCTCGAATTCCGTCCATGAGAAGCAGGTCACATCGAGCAGCGTGGCAGCTATGAGACCCCGCCTCTGAGCGGATAATACTTATATTTCGGATAATACTTTCCATAGTGAACGGGGACCTGTAGTCATTGTGGACATGGACATCTGCATTCCACTCTGCTAGCCCCGTGGCAGAACAAGATTTGATTCAGTAAGAAATGGTTATGCTTTGATTGTAAGGCGAGCTGTAAATCAGCCATGCATTGTCAGAAAACAGTCACTTAAGAGACACTTTGACAGTCAACAATGAACTGAAAAATTGCAGAAGAATCTAAGGATGAACCAAGCCTGTGGTTCACTACAAATAACCTATGTGAATGCGCGTGTACACCTACACACATTTAAAACGTGTAGGTAGCTTCGATTGGTACAGTCACCAATCTAAAAATGGGCCTTGAAGCGTTTGTCCTAAATATGCACATGCTCACGTGTAGAAAAACAAACCACCGATCAACGATTTTATTCGGTTCAATTGCCATACAAATTCCACTGCAACCAAAATAAGACACCAGAATAAGCACTCAAGTAAATAAAGCCCCAATAAGACTTAATAAATCAATGTAAACTCAGAATATGATAGCAAGAAACTATTCAAACAACAAATGCAATTTCATAACAGACAATAACCAACCCTACACGATTAAGTGAAGGAATTAATGTTCAGTGAAGGCATTGAATGCCTTTAACGCGTCACAAATGTCGAGGTCGCATCTTGGGCCATCACAACACCACGAATCAAGTGCGCCAAATTGGAAGCACTAAAAAATATATATATATATATAAAATAGTTTTTTTTTGTTGTTGTTATTGGTTACTGCATATATCAGGTTACATATATATCACATATATCAGGTTATATATATATCACTGCATATATCACAGGTTAGGCTCCGATGCAGGTATCACACAATGCAACGTTGTTGTCTCACAAGCACCTCAGACAACAACATATATTTAATATGAGATGACAAGAGATGCAAAAACGGGACGCAGCAACGAAAGCAGATATCTCAGTGATTAAAAGTGTAAACGCGAGCTTCCATTGCAGTTCAGAATATATATTAAAAGACAGGCGCGAGTGGGACAGCGCTGACCCAACAAGAACACACCGTCCAGCAAACACGCCCGAAAATGACTCCCTCCACGAACTGAGAGGACAAAACAAGGACACCATTGCATAAGCGCGCACACACTCACATACACATGCAGAGCAAACCACCGCCACAACGACACCCGACACTTGCAATCTTGCACACTGCTCCCTGCAATACATGCACATGCACACACACTCGCACACAAACATACATACACAATGCGCAAAGCAACACGCCAGCAAACACAAGAAGCATAAGCCACACACAAGGAAAACATCTAACTACAAAAAGACAAATATAAACCAAAAACAACGATGGTACAACACAGGACGATCAGCACGAACAACAGACAAATAACCAAAGACAAATCATACATTCAATAATCAAGAGAACGAGTGAGCAGATATTTATGAAGATCAGCAGAAAAGGATCGGAATGAAGACTTGTGGTGAAGGTAAGATGGAAGCGAGTTATATATACGAGGAGCAGAGCAATAAAAAGATTTGGATGACCAAAAAGATTGAGCAGGACGAGCACTAATGGCACAGGAATGCGACAAGAAGTACGATTATTGAGAGTCAATAGGGCACGGATATATGAAGGAGAAGAGGGAGAGTGGATAAGTTTGAAGACCAGACAACATACCTTATAGCGGATACGAGAAAGAGCAGGTAACCAACCGAGCTGCCGGTGTGGCGTGATCATCGCGTTGCATCATTATTGTGATGTAAACTGTATGCGGAAATGCATGCGACACATCAAAATCACAGGAACTGCACGTAATCTTACGTCATCGTGTGTCCGCTGCAACCAAAGCACACATCAACCAGTCATCGTGTGTTCGCTGCAACCAATTCACACTTCATCTTTCCACGAGTAAATGCGTCATCAACACACACACACACACATACATACACACATGTGCTGTCTATTATATAATGACCTCTTTGTGTCGGGTCGGAGACGGAGTGTGTGGCGGTGTGTGGCAGTGTTTGGCAATCTGTGGCGAGCGCGTGTTTATATGTCGGTGTTCATTAATACACATCCATTATGTTTGGTAGTGTTATTGGTTATACCGGAACCGAAAACCAATAACACTACAAGTGGTGACCCCGACGTAATTTGAACCCGACGTGATCTACAAGTGGTTGAACCCGACGTTATTCTGATATTTGTCGATGGACGTGTTCGTCTCGACACCTCCGCGTATCTGATGCTATCGCTGCTGCCTTATCGCCCACTGTGCCCGCTGCCATGTCGCCCGCACCGCCCTGTCCCAGCTGCATCCATCCACCAGACAGCGTGCGCAACACGCGCAACTACGCGACTACCACGATCTGCTCAGCCAAGTCAGACACACAAACAAAAAAAATTAATCAACGGTCACACGTTGCCAAGCATATCAGGCGCCGTGTAATACTGGCGTCGCCCTAAAACATAAATTAACACAACGACATCTGCACAAGCAGGCCGCGAAAAGAACGCGAACGTAAACTGAGTAAACTGATAGATAGAAAACTGGTCTGATTATAACTTTGTTATACCAATATTCGCAACAAGCGACAATAGCCTATAACCTCTCCACTGCTGTGTTCAAATGCGTAAATTTATATTTTTTATATAAAGCGACAATATTCGCAACAAACGAAAATCTAGGCAACACGCGACAATCTTCACAACATGCGACAATTTTCGCAACACGCGCAACTCCGCGACAATATTCGCAACACGCGCGGCTTTTCACAACGCCACAAACAATATGCACCGAAGTGGGGGTTCGCGGAGGAAGCCTCAGTACAAACCGACAAACAAGGTTGATCGAGTTGGCGGATAGACAAATAGATAATAATGGCGGATAGACAAAATGGCGGGTGCAAGCTATTTCCACATCGAAGGTCCTTTAGCTATTACACAAGCATAAAAAACACGTTTACACCAAAAGTAATCACGAAGCATCAGTGATGCGGTAGAAGGCTTAGAAGGTGAAGGAAGAGAAAGGCAAAATGTGATGAGGCTATGATCAGAGATGAGATAATCAGAGGGGTAAGTGAATGTATCGAGGAGGAACAGTCTGGAGGAATGCGTACAAATTACAAGATCGAGGGTATGACCGGATATGTGATTAGCACCACGGTTCATAACTGAAAGATCCCAAGAATTGAGCGGAGTTAGAAAATCAAAAACATGCGAATGAGATGATGAATCAATCCAGAAATTAAAATCAACTAGAACAATGAAATTATGGCAGAAAGTATCAGAGAAGAAAGATAGCAGTGTATTAAATTCAGATAGGAATACGGAGGATGTGCCGGTGTGATCGTGTCGATATAACAATATAATACCAAATTTAGGGTGTGAATGAAAAGAAAGCGAGAATGCAGCGTATTCAAAGGATCTACAAAGACATTGCAGAGTAGATAAAAGTGTTTAGTGTCCGCGTACGACCGATAGCAAACAACTAACGAAACTCAATATAATAATCACTCTCGGAACAACCATACAATACAACCATACAAGACGACCGACCAAACCTAAGTGACCTAAATCAAGTTAACTACCTGACTCCACAAATACTTACCACTAAGCCCCGGGCAACGAACAATACCAACAATGACACAACAATCGCGCGTATGCTTCGCAACCGCGCAAGGTTGCCAATGGTTTCATTTACGCATTTGGCGAAAACCACAGGACACTACAAAGTGATAAAGATAAAGGACAGTGATAAGCAGCACCGACACCACCACCGGAAGATTTTCGAGAAGATGCGAGATCACACAGAAGCTAGACGATCTCGAAGATTTTCGAGACACATGCAAGAAGCTAAATAAACGTGTAAGTTGGGCGGAAAACGATGAAACGTCGCTGTCAAAAAACCAGGGCTCGTTAAGAAAAAAGAGTGAGAAATTGTGATAGAGAATGACATTAGAAACAGAATTAGCTTTATTGCTTTGACCCAAATTTCAACGAAGGAAGAAGCGGTGACAGGAGACAATTCAGAACAGTGCGAGGAAGACAATATTCCGCCATTTCCTGGAACACCCAGGCATGGCTGCCCTGGAAAAACCCAGAACCCTATTTATTTACACCAGTTGTTAGTAATAGAGATCCCGGAAATGAGAAATGTAAATGAGAAAGAAAACCAAATTATCAGCAATTGAGCAGAAACCCAGAGAATACTTCCTTGCGTCACAAGCGCCAAGCAAGCCAAAAATAAATTAATGTTGTAGTTGTTGTTTTTGTTATTGGTTACTGCATATAGCACAGGTTAGGCTCAGATGCAGGGCAAATAAATTAATGATTAGACAGCACCACAATTGACCGGTAAACAATTATAAATGCCGCATTTCTGAAAGTGTTCAGGCGCGAAAATAAAGATGCCAATTGAGATTTATATATTTGGAAAATGATAACCGCGACCAAAATTAATTTGCATAAGTTCATTCAGAAGTTCATAATTTCATAGAATCATTCAGACATGTCACGAGCTATATGTTTGAAATTGAATTTTGAATGAAGTTCTAAGGGTTATGGGTTATAATTAATGACCAAGTGATCCAACGTACCATCTGGTCCAACGCTGATACGATGCGATGAACACCGGCCGTGCGATGACTCACCGGCCGTGATTGAATCTGACAGTGGCGTATCTAGAAACTAAACTATGCGAGTGACCAGCTATAAGCAGAAGCTATAAGCTACATTTATTAGCTGTATGTTATATCCCAACCTCATTACAGGTATACAGAGCCTAAACTAACCAAGTCTAGCCTAACCTAACACACCTAACCCAACCTAACATTACCTAACCTAACCTAACCAAAGCTAACCTACCCTACCATAAACTTCACATATCTGATATAAATTGTCAAAGATTATTCACATAACTCAGTCTCTAGATACGCCACTGTCAGATTCACTCACGTAGCATCGTGGCTATCGCTCGGTGTTCATCGCATCGCAGTAAGCGTTGGATCAGTTGGTACGTTGGCGTTGGTGGTCGTGGCCCCGGTTAAGAGATATGATTTGGCCTGTTGTCGGTGGGTCTCTTCTCGTGACCATATATATGGTGCATGGTATCGTTCATGAAGCCAACTGCAAGGTGGCAATACACAAGCTAACGCGTCATGCCGGTCACCCGTTCGACTTTTTGCTGGCTGTTCATGGCAAGCGTGAGTCATGGTGATTGAGAGATCAAGAGGCAAATGCGATACGCTTGCAATGGATTAAATAACTAAGAGCATGCATGAGCAAAGGCGTTGTGCCGGTCGCCCGTTCGACTTTTTCCTGGGTGTGCATTGCAAGCGTGTGAGGTATGTTGTTTGAAAACAAAAGGCCATAGTGTTAAAAAATATTATTTGGCCTGTTGTCGGTGGGTCTCTACTCGTGACCATATATATGGTGCATGGTATCGTTCATGAAGCCAACTGCAAGGTGGCAATTCACAAGCAAACGCGTCATGCCGGTCACCCGTTCGACTTTTTCCTGGGTGTGCATGGCAAGCGTGTGAGGCATAATTGAAAGCTAAAAAATGAATTCCATGCGCTTGCAGTGGATTGAATATATAAAAGCATTCATGAACAAAGGCATTGCGCCGGTCGCCCGTTCGATTTTTTCCTGGGTGTTCATGGCAAGCGGCATGGCGTTTGAGAGCTAAGAGGCAAATGCCATGCGCTTGCAGTGGATTAAATAAATCAAAGCTTACATAAGCCAACGAGCCATGCCGATCATCTTTTCGACTTTTTCCTGGGTTAGCATGGCAAGCGTGTGAAAGCTAAGCATGATGTATGAAAGCTAAACAATAATCTAACTAATAATCATATCTCCCGGTTAATCGACAAATCATAATCATAATCGACAGCAGTTTTATGGTGATTTGAAACACCTTTGGCGAACTTAGACCATCGAATTACTTAAATCATCGACCAGGCAAATGAGGGAATTAAGGTATATCTTGCTGAAATATAAATTTAAGGTACAGCGAACAACGCGTCCATTACATGCCACTACATTTCCAACTGAACTAAACTGTATATATATGTTTTTAATTTTCTATTATTTTATTTGTTCTTGCTTTTTCCAAGGGATCTTCTGTTCTTGCTTTATAAGCTTTTCTGGCCTCCACCGATACATGAAAATATGTCGTTTTATATGTGTTATATGTTTTATCGTTTTGTTATTATATGTTTACTGTGTCGTTTCGAATTCCTTGACAAATTCCTAGGGGATTCCTAAGGGACAAATTACAATAGCAAAAACAAAAACTGTTACGGGGTTTGCAAGACAAATTCCAAGGGGGTTTTTTCGCAAAAAAATTCGAGCGGTGGGTGAGAAGCGGGGGGTAAGCGGTGGTTTGTTCCTGATAGCATTGACAGCGACGCGTAACGTGCTGGTTGGGTGTAAAAATGACAGAGTACAAGTAAATTTTTTTTCGCGAAACCTTAAAACTTAAAACTTTAAAATGAAAAATGTAGAAAGGGTGCGAATTAACGGTGGGCTAGTGCTCGTGGCCTTATATATGGTGGTGCAGCTCGGTGCGTGTGCGCGTTGGTGGTGCGCGCGCGCGTTAACCGAGCGTGTGTCGTCGCTACAAGGTGTGAGCGTTGTGTGTGTGTGTGCGTTGGCCTTTGGGCATGGCTAACGTACGCATGCGCGCGCGCACATACTCTTGCCTAGCGAGAGCACACATATAAGCTTGACAGCGGCTTGGCGTTGTGTTGGCTCGGTTGCGGTGCGATCGGTACGGTCAACGGCGCAGAGTCTTCTGTTGAGCGTTGCGTGGTGGTTTGTCCGCCCGGTTCGCTCTATGCACATGTGATACACAACCACGTTGTGTTTTCTCAGAAAGAGAGAGTCAAAATTTGCTCGGTGTATAACGGCGTTGGCCTTTTGGCTGACAAAGTAAGCACCACCGGTGTGTTTGTGTGTGATACGGCGTTGCGTTGGGTTTTTAACCTAGCGCGCGTGCAGTGTGATACATTTGTGCACTGAAATACTCGTCTTTCGCTGTGCGGCTGTGTGTGTGGAGACACGCATGCAGTTGTACAGACGTAAGAATGAGAAATTGATACCTGGTTGATCCTGCCAGTAATGATATGCTTGTGTTAAAGATTAAGCCATGCATGTATGAGTACATGCCGAACTAAGGTGAAACCGCGAATGGCTCATTAAATCAGTCATAATTTGATGGCCGATACTGTGATACATGGATAACTGTGGTAATTCTAGAGCTAATACATGCAACCGAGACCTAGCCCGGCTCTTCGGGGTCGGCGGGTCGCTTTTATTGGCTGAAAACCGATGATGGTCGGGCGGCAACGCTCGGCTGTCGTTATCTGTTGAATCACAATAACAGTGCGTGGATCGTACGGTCTTGTACCGACGACGCGCTCTCTAAATGTCTGCCCTATCAGCTGTCGACGGTTAGCTAGTGGCTGACCCTATTCCCTATTCAATTCAATTACAATTAATATTCAAATCCCTACAACAATTCAATTCAATTGCAATGTTTCCCGCGATAACCATGCTTGTGTCATCTGCACACCATAATACCAGCCGAGCTTGCATCAAATGTCCAAAAACCTTTTCTCTTGTCTGATAGTTGACCAATTTATTCAGCAGCAAATTGGTTTCAGATGGTCTCCTTCGCTGCTACCGTGACACATAGGCATATCCACATACCCATACAATGTATATCAATATATTACATTGTGATTTTATATATTTCATTCCAAGTCAACCAGTGATGTGTGCGATTTGTAATGTGATTACATATATATATATATATATATATATATATATATATATATATATATATATATATATATATATATATATTTATATATATGCTGTTTTTCCTCAGCCCCCATTGTCGAAATCCTGGCGCCGCCACTGTACTTGGTTGAAGATCAACTGTCACGTGCAACCCAGCAACATACACACATACATGCACGCGCAACACACCAACGCTTTTACCGTGTGACCGCGTGCGTTCCCACGGTCTGCACGGCTCGCTGTGCTCGCTCTATCTATAACAATATACCATGCTTAGGTTAGGTTAGCTTTGGCTAGCATGGGCCAGCCTATAATAGTTGTTTGAATTGCACAAATATTAATGTTTAGTTTCATTGCACACCATAACATATAGGTGGCGGAAGACTTATCCGTATAGATGTCCATGCGAATGACTTCTGCACAAATGTTTATTGATACGCACACAATCTGCCAACAATCTACGAGGATAAGTGCCAAATATGTCCCCTGATCTCGACAAGGATCTACCAATCAGTCTTTGTTTCGATTAGACCATGTTTGCTCCTGAGAAGAGCATGCAGTCATGTGTTTGGTCCTAAAAAAACCCCATTTGACATCGCTCACTCTATACTGAAGAAACGGCATTAACGTGTTATTGCAAATCAGCTTGGAAAATGTGAAACTCTTTAGCTGATCTCGCTTGATCTGTCTTGCGTTATTTCATTTTGGTTGAGCACTGAATATTGATCAAATATTACCGCACGGATCGACGTAGTCTGTGCAAATTAAGTGATCCGCTTACTATTTATATAAGGCACATATATTCGCTTTCAGTTGTGTAACAAGGCTGTATTTCAGTATGTCACTTCGACGCTGTTTCCATGTAGTATTTTTGCACTCATGTGTTTTTGAGCGCGCGCGTATGTGATTGTCAGCATGGTTGGTGGATAGTCGAAGCGACGTTCCGTTTTTGCCAATGTGGCGGCAAGCGTGAATCCAATTAAATTTGCATCAAGTATTTGCAAAAATTACCGCCACCGAACAACAACAACAGCACAATGACAAGTAGAACTATGTATTGATATGCACGCGCACTGGAACAGTGGAAACTATATCAATAAGGCCTAGCATAACGGCGACGGCAACGCAACAAACATCATAAACATCAACAACATTAACGGTGTACACAAGCAAGACATTCATTAATAACCGCGATTAAAGTTCGTCCAACGCAACGCAAATATGACACATGTGCACAGGAAAAAGCTAATCAACAACACCTCCGATTCAGTGATAATTGATGACACATTTAAATTATAGATAATTAAGTGATTCACTGATTGTGTAGGCTAGCGCACAGTGGAGCGCGAAATAAATTCAACCACAGCCAACAGCCAGATGACGCCAGCACTGAATGTCAACAATGGAACATTGATTCCCCCCGCGGTCTTATTGTCTCATATCAATGAATATCCAACGTGGCAAATCGGCGTGTGCAAATGTTTTTATTTTTTATTATTATCCAATCTCTTGAGTATTTGAAAGAAATTTGTGGACGATATCATATTTTTCCTTGTTACTTGGCGAAATATGTTGATAAAAATGGATGTATTACAATTTCGGTACATTTTTATCGAGATTGTTCTATGAGCTTCTAGAAACAATAAACAAAATTAGCCACACCCACATTGCTGCTAATTACGCACTGATTGTTTAACAAGAATGCAAAATTTAGGAAATAATTCAGCTACGGTGTATAATTTTCATAGATAATAATAAATATCATTCACATTGCACTGTTAAACAATAGCAGGGTGGCCTCTAGCGGCACAAATATCAACAACAACTGTGTTTGTCCCCCTATTGCGGGAGTGACGGGGGGTTGGGCAACCGGCGGCCTAGTGGCTCCCTGGATCTTTTTCAAAACTCAGAAATAATGTCAACTCGAATCAAATCTGGACAATGTTTGCCAGCAGACGTTGAACACTGGAGGCAGCGCTTGAGCAACGGCTTCAGAAACTAGCTGCAAATACAAATTGATGCACATTCCATAGGAATGATTGGAAGGATTTTTCAGCTCTATTTATAATCTAACAGCAATGATTGGACTATTATTCAGCTGTATTTATAATGATGATATTAGATTATAATTATAACGACTAGCAAGTAATTGTAGCAAGTGAAAAGCGAATTGAGACTGAATATATTTGAATGACCATCAATGGACTGCTGTATTTGTTATTTGATAATATTTATTTATTTAAAATTATTATCGTGTATTGCCAAAAGAGTTTGCTTTGAAATTTTTGCTGCACAAATTACAACATACTGCTAGATACACTGTGAAAATTCGATATATTATGATCAAAAGAGCATAGCGAATATTTACTGCTGTCAACAAAAGTTGATTTACCTTGACAATAAATATATAGCAATTAATTTAATTTGTTTAATTGATAATTTTATAATATATTGAATGTATTGAATTTATTGCATGCATTTATTCTACAAATTTAGACTGATTTATGCCATAAATTTGCTATTGAAATTTGTAAGAATAAATTTGAACTTGTTTGGGTTTTATTAATTAAGTTTGATAAAATTGGATAAATTAATTTTTTGGTGTATTTGTGGTGAATAGGCAAGCAGAAATATGTGATAGAGCGCAAAAATAAAGCTTAAAACTTGAAAATGTTGAAAAAGTGTGAATTTTGTGTGTGTATGTGGGAGAGAGGGGGGCGGGGGGATGAGTGAGGGGGTGTGATTAAAGGGGGGGGGGTTGGTAATTCAAGTGGTAAGTGATTGTGTAGTGTGTGTGTGTTGATAGGCGGATGGCGACGGGCGTGCAAAGGTTTTGCTTATATGGCCGCGCGTTGGCCTGTTGACGGTGGGCTAGTGCTCGTGGCCTTATATATGGTGGTGCAGCTCGGTGCGTGTGCGCGTTGGTGGTGCGCGCGCGCGTTAACCGAGCGTGTGTCGTCGCTACAAGGTGTGAGCGTTGTGTGTGTGTGTGCGTTGGCCTTTGGGCATGGCTAACGTACGCATGCGCGCGCGCACATACTCTTGCCTAGCGAGAGCACACATATAAGCTTGACAGCGGCTTGGCGTTGTGTTGGCTCGGTTGCGGTGCGATCGGTACGGTCAACGGCGCAGAGTCTTCTGTTGAGCGTTGCGTGGTGGTTTGTCCGCCCGGTTCGCTCTATGCACATGTGATACACAACCACGTTGTGTTTTCTCAGAAAGAGAGAGTCAAAATTTGCTCGGTGTATAACGGCGTTGGCCTTTTGGCTGACAAAGTAAGCACCACCGGTGTGTTTGTGTGTGATACGGCGTTGCGTTGGGTTTTTAACCTAGCGCGCGTGCAGTGTGATACATTTGTGCACTGAAATACTCGTCTTTCGCTGTGCGGCTGTGTGTGTGGAGACACGCATGCAGTTGTACAGACGTAAGAATGAGAAATTGATACCTGGTTGATCCTGCCAGTAATGATATGCTTGTGTTAAAGATTAAGCCATGCATGTATGAGTACATGCCGAACTAAGGTGAAACCGCGAATGGCTCATTAAATCAGTCATAATTTGATGGCCGATACTGTGATACATGGATAACTGTGGTAATTCTAGAGCTAATACATGCAACCGAGACCTAGCCCGGCTCTTCGGGGTCGGCGGGTCGCTTTTATTGGCTGAAAACCGATGATGGTCGGGCGGCAACGCTCGGCTGTCGTTATCTGTTGAATCACAATAACAGTGCGTGGATCGTACGGTCTTGTACCGACGACGCGCTCTCTAAATGTCTGCCCTATCAGCTGTCGACGGTTAGCTAGTGGCTGACCCTATTCCCTATTCAATTCAATTACAATTAATATTCAAATCCCTACAACAATTCAATTCAATTGCAATGTTTCCCGCGATAACCATGCTTGTGTCATCTGCACACCATAATACCAGCCGAGCTTGCATCAAATGTCCAAAAACCTTTTCTCTTGTCTGATAGTTGACCAATTTATTCAGCAGCAAATTGGTTTCAGATGGTCTCCTTCGCTGCTACCGTGACACATAGGCATATCCACATACCCATACAATGTATATCAATATATTACATTGTGATTTTATATATTTCATTCCAAGTCAACCAGTGATGTGTGCGATTTGTAATGTGATTACATATATATATATATATATATATATATATATATATATATATATATATATATATATATATATATATATATATATATGCTGTTTTTCCTCAGCCCCCATTGTCGAAATCCTGGCGCCGCCACTGTACTTGGTTGAAGATCAACTGTCACGTGCAACCCAGCAACATACACACATACATGCACGCGCAACACACCAACGCTTTTACCGTGTGACCGCGTGCGTTCCCACGGTCTGCACGGCTCGCTGTGCTCGCTCTATCTATAACAATATACCATGCTTAGGTTAGGTTAGCTTTGGCTAGCATGGGCCAGCCTATAATAGTTGTTTGAATTGCACAAATATTAATGTTTAGTTTCATTGTACACCATAACATATAGGTGGCGGAAGACTTATCCGTATAGATGTCCATGCGAATGACTTCTGCACAAATGTTTATTGATACGCACACAATCTGCCAACAATCTACGAGGATAAGTGCCAAATATGTCCCCTGATCTCGACAAGGATCTACCAATCAGTCTTTGTTTCGATTAGACCATGTTTGCTCCTGAGAAGAGCATGCAGTCATGTGTTTGGTCCTAAAAAAAAACCATTTGACATCGCTCACTCTATACTGAAGAAACGGCATTAACGTGTGATTGCAAATCAGCTTGGAAAATGTGAAACTCTTTAGCTGATCTCGCTTGATCTGTCTTGCGTTATTTCATTTTGGTTGAGCACTGAATATTGATCAAATATTACCGCACGTATCGACGTAGTCTGTGCAAATTAAGTGATCCGCTTACTATTTATATAAGGCACATATATTCGCTTTCAGTTGTGTAACAAGGCTGTATTTCAGTATGTCACTTCGACGCTGTTTCCATGTAGTATTTTTGCACTCATGTGTTTTTGAGCGCGCGCGTATGTGATTGTCAGCATGGTTGGTGGATAGTCGAAGCGACGTTCCGTTTTTGCCAATGTGGCGGCAAGCGTGAATCCAATTAAATTTGCATCAAGTATTTGCAAAAATTCCCGCCACCGAACAACAACAACAACAGCACAATGACAAGTAGAACTATGTATTGATATGCACGCGCACTGGAACAGTGGAAACTATATCAATAAGGCCTAGCATAACGGCGACGGCAACGCAACAAACATCATAAACATCAACAACATTAACGGTGTACACAAGCAAGACATTCATTAATAACCGCGATTAAAGTTCGTCCAACGCAACGCAAATATGACACATGTGCACAGGAAAAAGCTAATCAACAACACCTCCGATTCAGTGATAATTGATGACACATTTAAATTATAGATAATTAAGTGATTCACTGATTGTGTAGGCTAGCGCACAGTGGAGCGCGAAATAAATTCAACCACAGCCAACAGCCAGATGACGCCAGCACTGAATGTCAACAATGGAACATTGATTCCCCCCGCGGTCTTATTGTCTCATATCAATGAATATCCAACGTGGCAAATGGGCGTGTGCAAATGTTTTTATTTTTTATTATTATCCAATCTCTTGAGTATTTGAAAGAAATTTGTGGACGATATCATATTTTTCCTTGTTACTTGGCGAAATATGTTGATAAAAATGGATGTATTACAATTTCGTTACATTTTTATCGAGATTGTTCTATGAGCTTCTAGAAGCAATAAACAAAATTAGCCACACCCACATTGCTGCTAATTACGCACTGATTGTTTAACAAGAATGCAAAATTTAGGAAATAATTCAGCTACGGTGTATAATTTTCATAGATAATAATAAATATCATTCACATTGCACTGTTAAACAATAGCAGGGTGGCCTCTAGCGGCAAAAATATCAACAACAACTGTGTTTGTCCCCCTATTGCGGGAGTGACGGGGGGTTGGGCAACCGGCGGCCTAGTGGCTCCCTGGATCTTTTTCAAAACTCAGAAATAATGTCAACTCGAATCAAATCTGGACAATGTTTGCCAGCAGACGTTGAACACTGGAGGCAGCGCTTGAGCAACGGCTTCAGAAACTAGCTGCAAATACAAATTGATGCACATTCCATAGGAATGATTGGAAGGATTTTTCAGCTCTATTTATAATCTAACAGCAATGATTGGACTATTATTCAGCTGTATTTATAATGATGATATTAGATTATAATTATAACGACTAGCAAGTAATTGTAGCAAGTGAAAAGCGAATTGAGACTGAATATATTTGAATGACCATCAATGGACTGCTGTATTTGTTATTTGATAATATTTATTTATTTAAAATTATTATCGTGTATTGCCAAAAGAGTTTGCTTTGAAATTTTTGCTGCACAAATTACAACATACTGCTAGATACACTGTGAAAATTCGATATATTATGATCAAAAGAGCATAGCGAATATTTACTGCTGTCAACAAAAGTTGATTTACCTTGACAATAAATATATAGCAATTAATTTAATTTGTTTAATTGATAATTTTATAATATATTGAATGTATTGAATTTATTGCATGCATTTATTCTACAAATTTAGACTGATTTATGCAAATAAATTTGCTATTGAAATTTGTAAGAATAAATTTGAACTTGTTTGGGTTTTATTAATTAAGTTTGATAAAATTGGATAAATTAATTTTTTGGTGTATTTGTGGTGAATAGGCAAGCAGAAATATGTGATAGAGCGCAAAAATAAAGCTTAAAACTTGAAAATGTTGAAAAAGTGTGAATTTTGTGTGTGTATGTGGGAGAGAGGGGGGCGGGGGGATGAGTGAGGGGGTGTGATTAAAGGGGGGGGGGTTGGTAATTCAAGTGGTAAGTGATTGTGTAGTGTGTGTGTGTTGATAGGCGGATGGCGACGGGCGTGCAAAGGTTTTGCTTATATGGCCGCGCGTTGGCCTGTTGACGGTGGGCTAGTGCTCGTGGCCTTATATATGGTGGTGCAGCTCGGTGCGTGTGCGCGTTGGTGGTGCGCGCGCGCGTTAACCGAGCGTGTGTCGTCGCTACAAGGTGTGAGCGTTGTGTGTGTGTGTGCGTTGGCCTTTGGGCATGGCTAACGTACGCATGCGCGCGCGCACATACTCTTGCCTAGCGAGAGCACACATATAAGCTTGACAGCGGCTTGGCGTTGTGTTGGCTCGGTTGCGGTGCGATCGGTACGGTCAACGGCGCAGAGTCTTCTGTTGAGCGTTGCGTGGTGGTTTGTCCGCCCGGTTCGCTCTATGCACATGTGATACACAACCACGTTGTGTTTTCTCAGAAAGAGAGAGTCAAAATTTGCTCGGTGTATAACGGCGTTGGCCTTTTGGCTGACAAAGTAAGCACCACCGGTGTGTTTGTGTGTGATACGGCGTTGCGTTGGGTTTTTAACCTAGCGCGCGTGCAGTGTGATACATTTGTGCACTGAAATACTCGTCTTTCGCTGTGCGGCTGTGTGTGTGGAGACACGCATGCAGTTGTACAGACGTAAGAATGAGAAATTGATACCTGGTTGATCCTGCCAGTAATGATATGCTTGTGTTAAAGATTAAGCCATGCATGTATGAGTACATGCCGAACTAAGGTGAAACCGCGAATGGCTCATTAAATCAGTCATAATTTGATGGCCGATACTGTGATACATGGATAACTGTGGTAATTCTAGAGCTAATACATGCAACCGAGACCTAGCCCGGCTCTTCGGGGTCGGCGGGTCGCTTTTATTGGCTGAAAACCGATGATGGTCGGGCGGCAACGCTCGGCTGTCGTTATCTGTTGAATCACAATAACAGTGCGTGGATCGTACGGTCTTGTACCGACGACGCGCTCTCTAAATGTCTGCCCTATCAGCTGTCGACGGTTAGCTAGTGGCTGACCGTGGCTGTGACGGGTAACGGGGAATCTGGGTTCGATTCCGGAGAGGCAGCCTGAGAGACGGCTACCACATCTAAGGAAGGCAGCAGGCGCGTAACTTACCCACTCCCAGCTCAGGGAGGTAGTGACAATAAATACCTTACAGAGGTGCCGTTAATCGGTATCTCTCAAACGGAATGAGTACAATGTGAATCCTTTAACGAGGATCAACTGGAGGGCAAGCCTGGTGCCAGCAGCCGCGGTAATTCCAGCTCCAGTAGCATATATTAAAGCTGTTGCGGTTAAAAAGCTCGTAGTTGGATATCAGTGCGTGTCCACGTCCGGTATGCTCGGTGGGCTGCGTGTGTTTGCGCACGCGTGGCCTGCCGGGCTAAACAGTATCGGCTGGCCGCATTTAAAATGTGCCGGATCCGTTGGCGGGCCGTTTTTCCAAAGCGGCCTGTCGGCGACCGGCGATGTTACCTTGAACAAATTTGAGTGCTCAAGGCAGGCTATCAACGCCTGAAAATATATTCATGGAATTGGAGAATATGTCCCTGGCTCGATTTGGTATCGGTTTTGCGAGTCGAAGGGAAATGATTAATAGGGACTGACGGAGGCATTTGTATTGCGGCGCGAGGGGTGGAATCCTGTGACCGTCGCAAGACAAACTACTGCGAAAGCATTTGCCGAGAATGTTTTCATTAGTCAAGAACGAAAGTTAGAGGTTCGAAGGCGATCAGATACCGCCCTAGTTCTAACCGTAAACGATGTCAACCAGCAATCCGCAATGGTCACTTGATGGACCGTGCGGGCAGCTCCTCCCGGGGAAACCAGAGTTTTCGGACTCCGGGGGGAGTATAGGTGCAAACCAGAAACTTAAAGGAATTGACGGAAGGGCACCACCAGGAGTGGAATTTGCGGCTTAATTTGACTCAACACGGGACAACTCACCAGGCCCAGACACTGTGAGGATTGACAGACTGAGAGCTCTCTCGTGATTCAGTGGGTGGTGGTGCATGGCCGTTCTTAGTTGGTGGAGTGATTTGTCTGGTTTATTCCGATAACGAACGAGACTCTGGCCTATTAAACTAGATAGCGTGCGTACTTGTACGCCGCTATGCTTCTTAGAGGGATCGTCGGCGCCTTAGCCGAACGAAAGAGAGCAATAACAGGTCTGTGATGCCCTTAGATGTTCTGGGCTGCCCGCGTGTTACACTGAGGCAGGCAGTGCGCGCGCATTCAAACGACCCTCTCCGAAAGGAGCGGGCAAACGTTTGAATCTGTTCCGTGATTGGAATTGGGGATTGCAATTATTTTCCATGAACGAGGAATTCCTAGTAAGCGCAAGTCACTAGCTTGCGTTGATTAAGTCCCTGCCCTTTGTACACACCGCCCGTCGCTACTACCGATGGACGATTTGGTGAGGTCGCCTAGACTGGCCGCTGGCTTCGGCCGTGCGGTCGGAAAGGCGCCCAAACTTGGTCGTCTAGAGGAAGTAAAAGTCGTAACAAGGTTTTCGTAGGTGAACCTGCGGAAGGATCATTCACAGTTGTGTGTTTGTGCGCAAGCGCATTCACATTTCTGACGCATGTCATGTCATGACTCTGTCTGATGTCATGTCATGACTCATTCGTTCGACTCGCTTTTCGGCAGTCGTTCGAAGTTTACCATATTGGCAACACTGTGTGCGTGCAAACGCTATTCATACACACATTCATGCACAATCGCAGTTGTTTGCCGTCATTTTTCTGTCTATATGCCTGACAATATACAAACATGCAGGACCGGTCGCTCTACCGGTCCTGTTGAAACAAAACTCTCAATGAGCTCCCATGGCAGTGGATCACTTGGCTTGTGGGTCGATGACGACCGGGGTAAAACCCGAGAACGTTTGCGAATTGCAGGACACAAACGATCATCGACATGTTGAACGCAAATGGCGGCTATCGGCTTCGGTCGACTAGCCCAGTGTTGTCAAGGGTCGGTTCTCAAAAATGCACATATGTCTCGCACCGTTTCGGCGGCTGCGTTCGACCGTTGTGCCAATGGACGCTGTCGTTGCGTTGTGTGTGTGTGTGTGCTTTACGTGCTTTGGTCTGATAGCGCGCGCGCGCGCATACACGCAACAGCGACGACACGTCCGAAGCATATATGTGCATATGCATTGTGCGTCGTGTTTGTACACAATGTGCTAGCATGCTGGATGCTCTGTGTCGCAAAGTGAATGTGTCACAGTGTGCTAGTGCAGGGCGGTGCAATCTGCGATGCTACAATGTCATATGGCCGTATGTGCCATACGTACTTGCCCAATGAACCTCGACCTTGGCAACGCTGGAATACGCACTGAACTTAAGCATATCATTAAGTGCAGGAAAAGAAACCAAAAGGGATTCCCTTAGTAACTGCGAGTGAAACGGGATGAGCCCAGCGCCGAAGCCGG
>OU696585.1:4540644-4550644 GCA_916048095.2 Sacculina carcini
ATATATATATATATATATATATATATATATATATATATGTTGTTTTTCCTCAGCCCCCATTGTCGAAATCCTGGCGCCGCCACTGTACTTGGTTGAAGATCAACTGTCACGTGCAACCCAGCAACATACACACATACATGCACGCGCAACACACCAACGCTTTTACCGTGTGACCGCGTGCGTTCCCACGGTCTGCACGGCTCGCTGTGCTCGCTCTATCTATAACAATATACCATGCTTAGGTTAGGTTAGCTTTGGCTAGCATGGGCCAGCCTATAATAGTTGTTTGAATTGCACAAATATTAATGTTTAGTTTCATTGCACACCATAACATATAGGTGGCGGAAGACGTTATCCGTATAGATGTCCATGCGAATGACTTCTGCACAAATGTTTATTGATACGCACACAATCTGCCAACAATCTACGAGGATAAGTGCCAAATATGTCCCCTGATCTCGACAAGGATCTACCAATCAGTCTTTGTTTCTATTAGACCATGTTTGCTCCTGAGAAGAGCATGCAGTCATGTGTTTGGTCCTAAAAAAAAAACCATTTGACATCGCTCACTCTATACTGAAGAAACGGCATTAACGTGTGATTGCAAATCAGCTTGGAAAATGTGAAACTCTTTAGCTGATCTCGCTTGATCTGTCTTGCGTTATTTCATTTTGGTTGAGCACTGAATATTGATCAAATATTACCGCACGTATCGACGTAGTCTGTGCAAATTAAGTGATCCGCTTACTATTTATATAAGGCACATATATTGGCTTTCAGTTGTGTAACAAGGCTGTATTTCAGTATGTCACTTCGACGCTGTTTCCATGTAGTATTTTTGCACTCATGTGTTTTTGAGCGCGCGCGTATGTGATTGTCAGCATGGTTGGTGGATAGTCGAAGCGACGTTCCGTTTTTGCCAATGTGGCGGCAAGCGTGAATCCAATTAAATTTGCATCAAGTATTTGCAAAAATTCCCGCCACCGAACAACAACAACAACAGCACAATGACAAGTAGAACTATGTATTGATATGCACGCGCACTGGAACAGTGGAAACTATATCAATAAGGCCTAGCATAACGGCGACGGCAACGCAACAAACATCATAAACATCAACAACATTAACGGTGTACACAAGCAAGACATTCATTAATAACCGCGATTAAAGTTCGTCCAACGCAACGCAAATATGACACATGTGCACAGGAAAAAGCTAATCAACAACACCTCCGATTCAGTGATAATTGATGACACATTTAAATTATAGATAATTAAGTGATTCACTGATTGTGTAGGCTAGCGCACAGTGGAGCGCGAAATAAATTCAACCACAGCCAACAGCCAGATGACGCCAGCACTGAATGTCAACAATGGAACATTGATTCCCCCCGCGGTCTTATTGTCTCATATCAATGAATATCCAACGTGGCAAATGGGCGTGTGCAAATGTTTTTATTTTTTATTATTATCCAATCTCTTGAGTATTTGAAAGAAATTTGTGGACGATATCATATTTTTCCTTGTTACTTGGCGAAATATGTTGATAAAAATGGATGTATTACAATTTCGTTACATTTTTATCGAGATTGTTCTATGAGCTTCTAGAAGCAATAAACAAAATTAGCCACACCCACATTGCTGCTAATTACGCACTGATTGTTTAACAAGAATGCAAAATTTAGGAAATAATTCAGCTACGGTGTATAATTTTCATAGATAATAATAAATATCATTCACATTGCACTGTTAAACAATAGCAGGGTGGCCTCTAGCGGCAAAAATATCAACAACAACTGTGTTTGTCCCCCTATTGCGGGAGTGACGGGGGGTTGGGCAACCGGCGGCCTAGTGGCTCCCTGGATCTTTTTCAAAACTCAGAAATAATGTCAACTCGAATCAAATCTGGACAATGTTTGCCAGCAGACGTTGAACACTGGAGGCAGCGCTTGAGCAACGGCTTCAGAAACTAGCTGCAAATACAAATTGATGCACATTCCATAGGAATGATTGGAAGGATTTTTCAGCTCTATTTATAATCTAACAGCAATGATTGGACTATTATTCAGCTGTATTTATAATGATGATATTAGATTATAATTATAACGACTAGCAAGTAATTGTAGCAAGTGAAAAGCGAATTGAGACTGAATATATTTGAATGACCATCAATGGACTGCTGTATTTGTTATTTGATAATATTTATTTATTTAAAATTATTATCGTGTATTGCCAAAAGAGTTTGCTTTGAAATTTTTGCTGCACAAATTACAACATACTGCTAGATACACTGTGAAAATTCGATATATTATGATCAAAAGAGCATAGCGAATATTTACTGCTGTCAACAAAAGTTGATTTACCTTGACAATAAATATATAGCAATTAATTTAATTTGTTTAATTGATAATTTTATAATATATTGAATGTATTGAATTTATTGCATGCATTTATTCTACAAATTTAGACTGATTTATGCAAATAAATTTGCTATTGAAATTTGTAAGAATAAATTTGAACTTGTTTGGGTTTTATTAATTAAGTTTGATAAAATTGGAGAAATTAATTTTTTGGTGTATTTGTGGTGAATAGGCAAGCAGAAATATGTGATAGAGCGCAAAAATAAAGCTTAAAACTTGAAAATGTTGAAAAAGTGTGAATTTTGTGTGTGTATGTGGGAGAGAGGGGGGCGGGGGGATGAGTGAGGGGGTGTGATTAAAGGGGGGGGGGTTGGTAATTCAAGTGGTAAGTGATTGTGTAGTGTGTGTGTGTTGATAGGCGGATGGCGACGGGCGTGCAAAGGTTTTGCTTATATGGCCGCGCGTTGGCCTGTTGACGGTGGGCTAGTGCTCGTGGCCTTATATATGGTGGTGCAGCTCGGTGCGTGTGCGCGTTGGTGGTGCGCGCGCGCGTTAACCGAGCGTGTGTCGTCGCTACAAGGTGTGAGCGTTGTGTGTGTGTGTGCGTTGGCCTTTGGGCATGGCTAACGTACGCATGCGCGCGCGCACATACTCTTGCCTAGCGAGAGCACACATATAAGCTTGACAGCGGCTTGGCGTTGTGTTGGCTCGGTTGCGGTGCGATCGGTACGGTCAACGGCGCAGAGTCTTCTGTTGAGCGTTGCGTGGTGGTTTGTCCGCCCGGTTCGCTCTATGCACATGTGATACACAACCACGTTGTGTTTTCTCAGAAAGAGAGAGTCAAAATTTGCTCGGTGTATAACGGCGTTGGCCTTTTGGCTGACAAAGTAAGCACCACCGGTGTGTTTGTGTGTGATACGGCGTTGCGTTGGGTTTTTAACCTAGCGCGCGTGCAGTGTGATACATTTGTGCACTGAAATACTCGTCTTTCGCTGTGCGGCTGTGTGTGTGGAGACACGCATGCAGTTGTACAGACGTAAGAATGAGAAATTGATACCTGGTTGATCCTGCCAGTAATGATATGCTTGTGTTAAAGATTAAGCCATGCATGTATGAGTACATGCCGAACTAAGGTGAAACCGCGAATGGCTCATTAAATCAGTCATAATTTGATGGCCGATACTGTGATACATGGATAACTGTGGTAATTCTAGAGCTAATACATGCAACCGAGACCTAGCCCGGCTCTTCGGGGTCGGCGGGTCGCTTTTATTGGCTGAAAACCGATGATGGTCGGGCGGCAACGCTCGGCTGTCGTTATCTGTTGAATCACAATAACAGTGCGTGGATCGTACGGTCTTGTACCGACGACGCGCTCTCTAAATGTCTGCCCTATCAGCTGTCGACGGTTAGCTAGTGGCTGACCGTGGCTGTGACGGGTAACGGGGAATCTGGGTTCGATTCCGGAGAGGCAGCCTGAGAGACGGCTACCACATCTAAGGAAGGCAGCAGGCGCGTAACTTACCCACTCCCAGCTCAGGGAGGTAGTGACAATAAATACCTTACAGAGGTGCCGTTAATCGGTATCTCTCAAACGGAATGAGTACAATGTGAATCCTTTAACGAGGATCAACTGGAGGGCAAGCCTGGTGCCAGCAGCCGCGGTAATTCCAGCTCCAGTAGCATATATTAAAGCTGTTGCGGTTAAAAAGCTCGTAGTTGGATATCAGTGCGTGTCCACGTCCGGTATGCTCGGTGGGCTGCGTGTGTTTGCGCACGCGTGGCCTGCCGGGCTAAACAGTATCGGCTGGCCGCATTTAAAATGTGCCGGATCCGTTGGCGGGCCGTTTTTCCAAAGCGGCCTGTCGGCGACCGGCGATGTTACCTTGAACAAATTTGAGTGCTCAAGGCAGGCTATCAACGCCTGAAAATATATTCATGGAATTGGAGAATATGTCCCTGGCTCGATTTGGTATCGGTTTTGCGAGTCGAAGGGAAATGATTAATAGGGACTGACGGAGGCATTTGTATTGCGGCGCGAGGGGTGGAATCCTGTGACCGTCGCAAGACAAACTACTGCGAAAGCATTTGCCGAGAATGTTTTCATTAGTCAAGAACGAAAGTTAGAGGTTCGAAGGCGATCAGATACCGCCCTAGTTCTAACCGTAAACGATGTCAACCAGCAATCCGCAATGGTCACTTGATGGACCGTGCGGGCAGCTCCTCCCGGGGAAACCAGAGTTTTCGGACTCCGGGGGGAGTATAGGTGCAAACCAGAAACTTAAAGGAATTGACGGAAGGGCACCACCAGGAGTGGAATTTGCGGCTTAATTTGACTCAACACGGGACAACTCACCAGGCCCAGACACTGTGAGGATTGACAGACTGAGAGCTCTCTCGTGATTCAGTGGGTGGTGGTGCATGGCCGTTCTTAGTTGGTGGAGTGATTTGTCTGGTTTATTCCGATAACGAACGAGACTCTGGCCTATTAAACTAGATAGCGTGCGTACTTGTACGCCGCTATGCTTCTTAGAGGGATCGTCGGCGCCTTAGCCGAACGAAAGAGAGCAATAACAGGTCTGTGATGCCCTTAGATGTTCTGGGCTGCCCGCGTGTTACACTGAGGCAGGCAGTGCGCGCGCATTCAAACGACCCTCTCCGAAAGGAGCGGGCAAACGTTTGAATCTGTTCCGTGATTGGAATTGGGGATTGCAATTATTTTCCATGAACGAGGAATTCCTAGTAAGCGCAAGTCACTAGCTTGCGTTGATTAAGTCCCTGCCCTTTGTACACACCGCCCGTCGCTACTACCGATGGACGATTTGGTGAGGTCGCCTAGACTGGCCGCTGGCTTCGGCCGTGCGGTCGGAAAGGCGCCCAAACTTGGTCGTCTAGAGGAAGTAAAAGTCGTAACAAGGTTTTCGTAGGTGAACCTGCGGAAGGATCATTCACAGTTGTGTGTTTGTGCGCAAGCGCATTCACATTTCTGACGCATGTCATGTCATGACTCTGTCTGATGTCATGTCATGACTCATTCGTTCGACTCGCTTTTCGGCAGTCGTTCGAAGTTTACCATATTGGCAACACTGTGTGCGTGCAAACGCTATTCATACACACATTCATGCACAATCGCAGTTGTTTGCCGTCATTTTTCTGTCTATATGCCTGACAATATACAAACATGCAGGACCGGTCGCTCTACCGGTCCTGTTGAAACAAAACTCTCAATGAGCTCCCATGGCAGTGGATCACTTGGCTTGTGGGTCGATGACGACCGGGGTAAAACCCGAGAACGTTTGCGAATTGCAGGACACAAACGATCATCGACATGTTGAACGCAAATGGCGGCTATCGGCTTCGGTCGACTAGCCCAGTGTTGTCAAGGGTCGGTTCTCAAAAATGCACATATGTCTCGCACCGTTTCGGCGGCTGCGTTCGACCGTTGTGCCAATGGACGCTGTCGTTGCGTTGTGTGTGTGTGTGTGCTTTACGTGCTTTGGTCTGATAGCGCGCGCGCGCGCATACACGCAACAGCGACGACACGTCCGAAGCATATATGTGCATATGCATTGTGCGTCGTGTTTGTACACAATGTGCTAGCATGCTGGATGCTCTGTGTCGCAAAGTGAATGTGTCACAGTGTGCTAGTGCAGGGCGGTGCAATCTGCGATGCTACAATGTCATATGGCCGTATGTGCCATACGTACTTGCCCAATGAACCTCGACCTTGGCAACGCTGGAATACGCACTGAACTTAAGCATATCATTAAGTGCAGGAAAAGAAACCAAAAGGGATTCCCTTAGTAACTGCGAGTGAAACGGGATGAGCCCAGCGCCGAAGCCGGCAGTTGAGAGACTGTCGTGCAATGTGGCGTTCGAGAGGACTCAATGTCGGCGTGCATCGGTCGGTTGAAATCGTCTGGAACGGCGTCCCATAGAGGGTGAAAGGCCCGTACGGCCGATCGATGTTATGTTGACAAGTCCTCTCTAGAGTCGGGTTGCTTGCTATTGCAGCCCTAAGCAGGTGGTAAGCTCCACCTAAGGCTAAATATAACCACAAGTCCGATAGTCAACAAGTACAGTGATGGAAAGTTGAAAAGTACTCTGAAGAGAGAGTCAAATAGCCCGTGAAGCTGCTTTTTATGGGATTAAGCGCACGTGTGACACGTGTCGTTCGACAAATAGGTGACCGACCGTTGGTTGACCGGTCGTCGACGGCCGAACTGTTTGTTCGGTTGTTGGCGTGCCGCGTCTGTACGCCGACGGTTGAGCATCTTCCTTTGTTGGACATTGACGGGTCGTGCCTTCGTTGTATCGCGTCCCTATGGCGTGTGTGCCCGCTAGCCGGTGTCGGCTGGTATCGCTTGTGGTCAAACACAACGGTGCCAGTGTTGCGCTGAAACGGCGAGTCGTTTGTGGCTCGACAGCGTCGACGTTGGTTGCGTAAGCACGCGCTCTGGAGACTGTGCAACGGGTGGCGCTGCGTCAGCCCTCTCGGGGGTTGGCCAACGGCCTTTGTGTTCAAACTCCGCATTTAAAATGTGCCGGATCCGTTGGCGGGCCGTTTTTCCAAAGCGGCCTGTCGGCGACCGGCGATGTTACCTTGAACAAATTTGAGTGCTCAAGGCAGGCTATCAACGCCTGAAAATATATTCATGGAATTGGAGAATATGTCCCTGGCTCGATTTGGTATCGGTTTTGCGAGTCGAAGGGAAATGATTAATAGGGACTGACGGAGGCATTTGTATTGCGGCGCGAGGGGTGGAATCCTGTGACCGTCGCAAGACAAACTACTGCGAAAGCATTTGCCGAGAATGTTTTCATTAGTCAAGAACGAAAGTTAGAGGTTCGAAGGCGATCAGATACCGCCCTAGTTCTAACCGTAAACGATGTCAACCAGCAATCCGCAATGGTCACTTGATGGACCGTGCGGGCAGCTCCTCCCGGGGAAACCAGAGTTTTCGGACTCCGGGGGGAGTATAGGTGCAAACCAGAAACTTAAAGGAATTGACGGAAGGGCACCACCAGGAGTGGAATTTGCGGCTTAATTTGACTCAACACGGGACAACTCACCAGGCCCAGACACTGTGAGGATTGACAGACTGAGAGCTCTCTCGTGATTCAGTGGGTGGTGGTGCATGGCCGTTCTTAGTTGGTGGAGTGATTTGTCTGGTTTATTCCGATAACGAACGAGACTCTGGCCTATTAAACTAGATAGCGTGCGTACTTGTACGCCGCTATGCTTCTTAGAGGGATCGTCGGCGCCTTAGCCGAACGAAAGAGAGCAATAACAGGTCTGTGATGCCCTTAGATGTTCTGGGCTGCCCGCGTGTTACACTGAGGCAGGCAGTGCGCGCGCATTCAAACGACCCTCTCCGAAAGGAGCGGGCAAACGTTTGAATCTGTTCCGTGATTGGAATTGGGGATTGCAATTATTTTCCATGAACGAGGAATTCCTAGTAAGCGCAAGTCACTAGCTTGCGTTGATTAAGTCCCTGCCCTTTGTACACACCGCCCGTCGCTACTACCGATGGACGATTTGGTGAGGTCGCCTAGACTGGCCGCTGGCTTCGGCCGTGCGGTCGGAAAGGCGCCCAAACTTGGTCGTCTAGAGGAAGTAAAAGTCGTAACAAGGTTTTCGTAGGTGAACCTGCGGAAGGATCATTCACAGTTGTGTGTTTGTGCGCAAGCGCATTCACATTTCTGACGCATGTCATGTCATGACTCTGTCTGATGTCATGTCATGACTCATTCGTTCGACTCGCTTTTCGGCAGTCGTTCGAAGTTTACCATATTGGCAACACTGTGTGCGTGCAAACGCTATTCATACACACATTCATGCACAATCGCAGTTGTTTGCCGTCATTTTTCTGTCTATATGCCTGACAATATACAAACATGCAGGACCGGTCGCTCTACCGGTCCTGTTGAAACAAAACTCTCAATGAGCTCCCATGGCAGTGGATCACTTGGCTTGTGGGTCGATGACGACCGGGGTAAAACCCGAGAACGTTTGCGAATTGCAGGACACAAACGATCATCGACATGTTGAACGCAAATGGCGGCTATCGGCTTCGGTCGACTAGCCCAGTGTTGTCAAGGGTCGGTTCTCAAAAATGCACATATGTCTCGCACCGTTTCGGCGGCTGCGTTCGACCGTTGTGCCAATGGACGCTGTCGTTGCGTTGTGTGTGTGTGTGTGCTTTACGTGCTTTGGTCTGATAGCGCGCGCGCGCGCATACACGCAACAGCGACGACACGTCCGAAGCATATATGTGCATATGCATTGTGCGTCGTGTTTGTACACAATGTGCTAGCATGCTGGATGCTCTGTGTCGCAAAGTGAATGTGTCACAGTGTGCTAGTGCAGGGCGGTGCAATCTGCGATGCTACAATGTCATATGGCCGTATGTGCCATACGTACTTGCCCAATGAACCTCGACCTTGGCAACGCTGGAATACGCACTGAACTTAAGCATATCATTAAGTGCAGGAAAAGAAACCAAAAGGGATTCCCTTAGTAACTGCGAGTGAAACGGGATGAGCCCAGCGCCGAAGCCGGCAGTTGAGAGACTGTCGTGCAATGTGGCGTTCGAGAGGACTCAATGTCGGCGTGCATCGGTCGGTTGAAATCGTCTGGAACGGCGTCCCATAGAGGGTGAAAGGCCCGTACGGCCGATCGATGTTATGTTGACAAGTCCTCTCTAGAGTCGGGTTGCTTGCTATTGCAGCCCTAAGCAGGTGGTAAGCTCCACCTAAGGCTAAATATAACCACAAGTCCGATAGTCAACAAGTACAGTGATGGAAAGTTGAAAAGTACTCTGAAGAGAGAGTCAAATAGCCCGTGAAGCTGCTTTTTATGGGATTAAGCGCACGTGTGACACGTGTCGTTCGACAAATAGGTGACCGACCGTTGGTTGACCGGTCGTCGACGGCCGAACTGTTTGTTCGGTTGTTGGCGTGCCGCGTCTGTACGCCGACGGTTGAGCATCTTCCTTTGTTGGACATTGACGGGTCGTGCCTTCGTTGTATCGCGTCCCTATGGCGTGTGTGCCCGCTAGCCGGTGTCGGCTGGTATCGCTTGTGGTCAAACACAACGGTGCCAGTGTTGCGCTGAAACGGCGAGTCGTTTGTGGCTCGACAGCGTCGACGTTGGTTGCGTAAGCACGCGCTCTGGAGACTGTGCAACGGGTGGCGCTGCGTCAGCCCTCTCGGGGGTTGGCCAACGGCCTTTGTGTTGTCACGTGCGGCCCGTCTTGAAACACGGACCAAGGAGTCTAACATGTGAGCAAGCGATTGAGATTTGTCTGACGAATCTCAAACGCAGAATGAAAGTGAAGTGTCGCATTTGGTGGCACAAGCGGAGACCGATAGTCGTTGGCAACAATGGCTGTTGGGCATCCGCGGGCCGCGCCATCGGCTAGCTTGCTGGTTTATTCTGGCACTGCCGAGGCGTGGACCTAGAGCTGACACGCTGAGACCCGAAAGATGGTGAACTATGCTTGGCGAGGATGAAGCCAGGGGAAACCCTGGTGGAGGTCCGTCGCGTTTCTGACGTGCAAATCGATCGCTTAAGCTGAGTATAGGGGCGAAAGACCAATCGAACCATCTAGTAGCTGGTTCCGCCTGAAGTTTCCCTCA
>OU696585.1:4555644-4560644 GCA_916048095.2 Sacculina carcini
TATATCAATAAGGCCTAGCATAACGGCGACGGCAACGCAACAAACATCATAAACATCAACAACATTAACGGTGTACACAAGCAAGACATTCATTAATAACCGCGATTAAAGTTCGTCCAACGCAACGCAAATATGACACATGTGCACAGGAAAAAGCTAATCAACAACACCTCCGATTCAGTGATAATTGATGACACATTTAAATTATAGATAATTAAGTGATTCACTGATTGTGTAGGCTAGCGCACAGTGGAGCGCGAAATAAATTCAACCACAGCCAACAGCCAGATGACGCCAGCACTGAATGTCAACAATGGAACATTGATTCCCCCCGCGGTCTTATTGTCTCATATCAATGAATATCCAACGTGGCAAATGGGCGTGTGCAAATGTTTTTATTTTTTATTATTATCCAATCTCTTGAGTATTTGAAAGAAATTTGTGGACGATATCATATTTTTCCTTGTTACTTGGCGAAATATGTTGATAAAAATGGATGTATTACAATTTCGTTACATTTTTATCGAGATTGTTCTATGAGCTTCTAGAAGCAATAAACAAAATTAGCCACACCCACATTGCTGCTAATTACGCACTGATTGTTTAACAAGAATGCAAAATTTAGGAAATAATTCAGCTACGGTGTATAATTTTCATAGATAATAATAAATATCATTCACATTGCACTGTTAAACAATAGCAGGGTGGCCTCTAGCGGCAAAAATATCAACAACAACTGTGTTTGTCCCCCTATTGCGGGAGTGACGGGGGGTTGGGCAACCGGCGGCCTAGTGGCTCCCTGGATCTTTTTCAAAACTCAGAAATAATGTCAACTCGAATCAAATCTGGACAATGTTTGCCAGCAGACGTTGAACACTGGAGGCAGCGCTTGAGCAACGGCTTCAGAAACTAGCTGCAAATACAAATTGATGCACATTCCATAGGAATGATTGGAAGGATTTTTCAGCTCTATTTATAATCTAACAGCAATGATTGGACTATTATTCAGCTGTATTTATAATGATGATATTAGATTATAATTATAACGACTAGCAAGTAATTGTAGCAAGTGAAAAGCGAATTGAGACTGAATATATTTGAATGACCATCAATGGACTGCTGTATTTGTTATTTGATAATATTTATTTATTTAAAATTATTATCGTGTATTGCCAAAAGAGTTTGCTTTGAAATTTTTGCTGCACAAATTACAACATACTGCTAGATACACTGTGAAAATTCGATATATTATGATCAAAAGAGCATAGCGAATATTTACTGCTGTCAACAAAAGTTGATTTACCTTGACAATAAATATATAGCAATTAATTTAATTTGTTTAATTGATAATTTTATAATATATTGAATGTATTGAATTTATTGCTTGCATTTATTCTACAAATTTAGACTGATTTATGCCATAAATTTGCTATTGAAATTTGTAAGAATAAATTTGAACTTGTTTGGGTTTTATTAATTAAGTTTGATAAAATTGGATAAATTAATTTTTTGGTGTATTTGTGGTGAATAGGCAAGCAGAAATATGTGATAGAGCGCAAAAATAAAGCTTAAAACTTGAAAATGTTGAAAAAGTGTGAATTTTGTGTGTGTATGTGGGAGAGAGGGGGGCGGGGGGATGAGTGAGGGGGTGTGATTAAAGGGGGGGGGGTTGGTAATTCAAGTGGTAAGTGATTGTGTAGTGTGTGTGTGTTGATAGGCGGATGGCGACGGGCGTGCAAAGGTTTTGCTTATATGGCCGCGCGTTGGCCTGTTGACGGTGGGCTAGTGCTCGTGGCCTTATATATGGTGGTGCAGCTCGGTGCGTGTGCGCGTTGGTGGTGCGCGCGCGCGTTAACCGAGCGTGTGTCGTCGCTACAAGGTGTGAGCGTTGTGTGTGTGTGTGCGTTGGCCTTTGGGCATGGCTAACGTACGCATGCGCGCGCGCACATACTCTTGCCTAGCGAGAGCACACATATAAGCTTGACAGCGGCTTGGCGTTGTGTTGGCTCGGTTGCGGTGCGATCGGTACGGTCAACGGCGCAGAGTCTTCTGTTGAGCGTTGCGTGGTGGTTTGTCCGCCCGGTTCGCTCTATGCACATGTGATACACAACCACGTTGTGTTTTCTCAGAAAGAGAGAGTCAAAATTTGCTCGGTGTATAACGGCGTTGGCCTTTTGGCTGACAAAGTAAGCACCACCGGTGTGTTTGTGTGTGATACGGCGTTGCGTTGGGTTTTTAACCTAGCGCGCGTGCAGTGTGATACATTTGTGCACTGAAATACTCGTCTTTCGCTGTGCGGCTGTGTGTGTGGAGACACGCATGCAGTTGTACAGACGTAAGAATGAGAAATTGATACCTGGTTGATCCTGCCAGTAATGATATGCTTGTGTTAAAGATTAAGCCATGCATGTATGAGTACATGCCGAACTAAGGTGAAACCGCGAATGGCTCATTAAATCAGTCATAATTTGATGGCCGATACTGTGATACATGGATAACTGTGGTAATTCTAGAGCTAATACATGCAACCGAGACCTAGCCCGGCTCTTCGGGGTCGGCGGGTCGCTTTTATTGGCTGAAAACCGATGATGGTCGGGCGGCAACGCTCGGCTGTCGTTATCTGTTGAATCACAATAACAGTGCGTGGATCGTACGGTCTTGTACCGACGACGCGCTCTCTAAATGTCTGCCCTATCAGCTGTCGACGGTTAGCTAGTGGCTGACCGTGGCTGTGACGGGTAACGGGGAATCTGGGTTCGATTCCGGAGAGGCAGCCTGAGAGACGGCTACCACATCTAAGGAAGGCAGCAGGCGCGTAACTTACCCACTCCCAGCTCAGGGAGGTAGTGACAATAAATACCTTACAGAGGTGCCGTTAATCGGTATCTCTCAAACGGAATGAGTACAATGTGAATCCTTTAACGAGGATCAACTGGAGGGCAAGCCTGGTGCCAGCAGCCGCGGTAATTCCAGCTCCAGTAGCATATATTAAAGCTGTTGCGGTTAAAAAGCTCGTAGTTGGATATCAGTGCGTGTCCACGTCCGGTATGCTCGGTGGGCTGCGTGTGTTTGCGCACGCGTGGCCTGCCGGGCTAAACAGTATCGGCTGGCCGCATTTAAAATGTGCCGGATCCGTTGGCGGGCCGTTTTTCCAAAGCGGCCTGTCGGCGACCGGCGATGTTACCTTGAACAAATTTGAGTGCTCAAGGCAGGCTATCAACGCCTGAAAATATATTCATGGAATTGGAGAATATGTCCCTGGCTCGATTTGGTATCGGTTTTGCGAGTCGAAGGGAAATGATTAATAGGGACTGACGGAGGCATTTGTATTGCGGCGCGAGGGGTGGAATCCTGTGACCGTCGCAAGACAAACTACTGCGAAAGCATTTGCCGAGAATGTTTTCATTAGTCAAGAACGAAAGTTAGAGGTTCGAAGGCGATCAGATACCGCCCTAGTTCTAACCGTAAACGATGTCAACCAGCAATCCGCAATGGTCACTTGATGGACCGTGCGGGCAGCTCCTCCCGGGGAAACCAGAGTTTTCGGACTCCGGGGGGAGTATAGGTGCAAACCAGAAACTTAAAGGAATTGACGGAAGGGCACCACCAGGAGTGGAATTTGCGGCTTAATTTGACTCAACACGGGACAACTCACCAGGCCCAGACACTGTGAGGATTGACAGACTGAGAGCTCTCTCGTGATTCAGTGGGTGGTGGTGCATGGCCGTTCTTAGTTGGTGGAGTGATTTGTCTGGTTTATTCCGATAACGAACGAGACTCTGGCCTATTAAACTAGATAGCGTGCGTACTTGTACGCCGCTATGCTTCTTAGAGGGATCGTCGGCGCCTTAGCCGAACGAAAGAGAGCAATAACAGGTCTGTGATGCCCTTAGATGTTCTGGGCTGCCCGCGTGTTACACTGAGGCAGGCAGTGCGCGCGCATTCAAACGACCCTCTCCGAAAGGAGCGGGCAAACGTTTGAATCTGTTCCGTGATTGGAATTGGGGATTGCAATTATTTTCCATGAACGAGGAATTCCTAGTAAGCGCAAGTCACTAGCTTGCGTTGATTAAGTCCCTGCCCTTTGTACACACCGCCCGTCGCTACTACCGATGGACGATTTGGTGAGGTCGCCTAGACTGGCCGCTGGCTTCGGCCGTGCGGTCGGAAAGGCGCCCAAACTTGGTCGTCTAGAGGAAGTAAAAGTCGTAACAAGGTTTTCGTAGGTGAACCTGCGGAAGGATCATTCACAGTTGTGTGTTTGTGCGCAAGCGCATTCACATTTCTGACGCATGTCATGTCATGACTCTGTCTGATGTCATGTCATGACTCATTCGTTCGACTCGCTTTTCGGCAGTCGTTCGAAGTTTACCATATTGGCAACACTGTGTGCGTGCAAACGCTATTCATACACACATTCATGCACAATCGCAGTTGTTTGCCGTCATTTTTCTGTCTATATGCCTGACAATATACAAACATGCAGGACCGGTCGCTCTACCGGTCCTGTTGAAACAAAACTCTCAATGAGCTCCCATGGCAGTGGATCACTTGGCTTGTGGGTCGATGACGACCGGGGTAAAACCCGAGAACGTTTGCGAATTGCAGGACACAAACGATCATCGACATGTTGAACGCAAATGGCGGCTATCGGCTTCGGTCGACTAGCCCAGTGTTGTCAAGGGTCGGTTCTCAAAAATGCACATATGTCTCGCACCGTTTCGGCGGCTGCGTTCGACCGTTGTGCCAATGGACGCTGTCGTTGCGTTGTGTGTGTGTGTGTGCTTTACGTGCTTTGGTCTGATAGCGCGCGCGCGCGCATACACGCAACAGCGACGACACGTCCGAAGCATATATGTGCATATGCATTGTGCGTCGTGTTTGTACACAATGTGCTAGCATGCTGGATGCTCTGTGTCGCAAAGTGAATGTGTCACAGTGTGCTAGTGCAGGGCGGTGCAATCTGCGATGCTACAATGTCATATGGCCGTATGTGCCAT
>OU696585.1:4565644-4573144 GCA_916048095.2 Sacculina carcini
GATGGTCTCCTTCGCTGCTACCGTGACACATAGGCATATCCACATACCCATACAATGTATATCAATATATTACATTGTGATTTTATATATTTCATTCCAAGTCAACCAGTGATGTGTGCGATTTGTAATGTGATTACATATATATATATATATATATATATATATATATATATATATATATATATATATATTTATATATATGCTGTTTTTCCTCAGCCCCCATTGTCGAAATCCTGGCGCCGCCACTGTACTTGGTTGAAGATCAACTGTCACGTGCAACCCAGCAACATACACACATACATGCACGCGCAACACACCAACGCTTTTACCGTGTGACCGCGTGCGTTCCCACGGTCTGCACGGCTCGCTGTGCTCGCTCTATCTATAACAATATACCATGCTTAGGTTAGGTTAGCTTTGGCTAGCATGGGCCAGCCTATAATAGTTGTTTGAATTGCACAAATATTAATGTTTAGTTTCATTGCACACCATAACATATAGGTGGCGGAAGACGTTATCTGTATAGATGTCCATGCGAATGACTTCTGCACAAATGTTTATTGATACGCACACAATCTGCCAACAATCTACGAGGATAAGTGCCAAATATGTCCCCTGATCTCGACAAGGATCTACCAATCAGTCTTTGTTTCGATTAGACCATGTTTGCTCCTGAGAAGAGCATGCAGTCATGTGTTTGGTCCTAAAAAAAAACCATTTGACATCGCTCACTCTATACTGAAGAAACGGCATTAACGTGTTATTGCAAATCAGCTTGGAAAATGTGAAACTCTTTAGCTGATCTCGCTTGATCTGTCTTGCGTTATTTCATTTTGGTTGAGCACTGAATATTGATCAAATATTACCGCACGTATCGACGTAGTCTGTGCAAATTAAGTGATCCGCTTACTATTTATATAAGGCACATATATTCGCTTTCAGTTGTGTAACAAGGCTGTATTTCAGTATGTCACTTCGACGCTGTTTCCATGTAGTATTTTTGCACTCATGTGTTTTTGAGCGCGCGCGTATGTGATTGTCAGCATGGTTGGTGGATAGTCGAAGCGACGTTCCGTTTTTGCCAATGTGGCGGCAAGCGTGAATCCAATTAAATTTGCATCAAGTATTTGCAAAAATTCCCGCCACCGAACAACAACAACAACAGCACAATGACAAGTAGAACTATGTATTGATATGCACGCGCACTGGAACAGTGGAAACTATATCAATAAGGCCTAGCATAACGGCGACGGCAACGCAACAAACATCATAAACATCAACAACATTAACGGTGTACACAAGCAAGACATTCATTAATAACCGCGATTAAAGTTCGTCCAACGCAACGCAAATATGACACATGTGCACAGGAAAAAGCTAATCAACAACACCTCCGATTCAGTGATAATTGATGACACATTTAAATTATAGATAATTAAGTGATTCACTGATTGTGTAGGCTAGCGCACAGTGGAGCGCGAAATAAATTCAACCACAGCCAACAGCCAGATGACGCCAGCACTGAATGTCAACAATGGAACATTGATTCCCCCCGCGGTCTTATTGTCTCATATCAATGAATATCCAACGTGGCAAATGGGCGTGTGCAAATGTTTTTATTTTTTATTATTATCCAATCTCTTGAGTATTTGAAAGAAATTTGTGGACGATATCATATTTTTCCTTGTTACTTGGCGAAATATGTTGATAAAAATGGATGTATTACAATTTCGGTACATTTTTATCGAGATTGTTCTATGAGCTTCTAGAAGCAATAAACAAAATTAGCCACACCCACATTGCTGCTAATTACGCACTGATTGTTTAACAAGAATGCAAAATTTAGGAAATAATTCAGCTACGGTGTATAATTTTCATAGATAATAATAAATATCATTCACATTGCACTGTTAAACAATAGCAGGGTGGCCTCTAGCGGCAAAAATATCAACAACAACTGTGTTTGTCCCCCTATTGCGGGAGTGACGGGGGGTTGGGCAACCGGCGGCCTAGTGGCTCCCTGGATCTTTTTCAAAACTCAGAAATAATGTCAACTCGAATCAAATCTGGACAATGTTTGCCAGCAGACGTTGAACACTGGAGGCAGCGCTTGAGCAACGGCTTCAGAAACTAGCTGCAAATACAAATTGATGCACATTCCATAGGAATGATTGGAAGGATTTTTCAGCTCTATTTATAATCTAACAGCAATGATTGGACTATTATTCAGCTGTATTTATAATGATGATATTAGATTATAATTATAACGACTAGCAAGTAATTGTAGCAAGTGAAAAGCGAATTGAGACTGAATATATTTGAATGACCATCAATGGACTGCTGTATTTGTTATTTGATAATATTTATTTATTTAAAATTATTATCGTGTATTGCCAAAAGAGTTTGCTTTGAAATTTTGGCTGCACAAATTACAACATACTGCTAGATACACTGTGAAAATTCTATATATTATGATCAAAAGAGCATAGCGAATATTTACTGCTGTCAACAAAAGTTGATTTACCTTGACAATAAATATATAGCAATTAATTTAATTTGTTTAATTGATAATTTTATAATATATTGAATGTATTGAATTTATTGCTTGCATTTATTCTACAAATTTAGACTGATTTATGCCATAAATTTGCTATTGAAATTTGTAAGAATAAATTTGAACTTGTTTGGGTTTTATTAATTAAGTTTGATAAAATTGGAGAAATTAATTTTTTGGTGTATTTGTGGTGAATAGGCAAGCAGAAATATGTGATAGAGCGCAAAAATAAAGCTTAAAACTTGAAAATGTTGAAAAAGTGTGAATTTTGTGTGTGTATGTGGGAGAGAGGGGGGCGGGGGGGATGAGTGAGGGGGTGTGATTAAAGGGGGGGGGGTTGGTAATTCAAGTGGTAAGTGATTGTGTAGTGTGTGTGTGTGTTGATAGGCGGATGGCGACGGGCGTGCAAAGGTTTTGCTTATATGGCCGCGCGTTGGCCTGTTGACGGTGGGCTAGTGCTCGTGGCCTTATATATGGTGGTGCAGCTCGGTGCGTGTGCGCGTTGGTGGTGCGCGCGCGCGTTAACCGAGCGTGTGTCGTCGCTACAAGGTGTGAGCGTTGTGTGTGTGTGTGCGTTGGCCTTTGGGCATGGCTAACGTACGCATGCGCGCGCGCACATACTCTTGCCTAGCGAGAGCACACATATAAGCTTGACAGCGGCTTGGCGTTGTGTTGGCTCGGTTGCGGTGCGATCGGTACGGTCAACGGCGCAGAGTCTTCTGTTGAGCGTTGCGTGGTGGTTTGTCCGCCCGGTTCGCTCTATGCACATGTGATACACAACCACGTTGTGTTTTCTCAGAAAGAGAGAGTCAAAATTTGCTCGGTGTATAACGGCGTTGGCCTTTTGGCTGACAAAGTAAGCACCACCGGTGTGTTTGTGTGTGATACGGCGTTGCGTTGGGTTTTTAACCTAGCGCGCGTGCAGTGTGATACATTTGTGCACTGAAATACTCGTCTTTCGCTGTGCGGCTGTGTGTGTGGAGACACGCATGCAGTTGTACAGACGTAAGAATGAGAAATTGATACCTGGTTGATCCTGCCAGTAATGATATGCTTGTGTTAAAGATTAAGCCATGCATGTATGAGTACATGCCGAACTAAGGTGAAACCGCGAATGGCTCATTAAATCAGTCATAATTTGATGGCCGATACTGTGATACATGGATAACTGTGGTAATTCTAGAGCTAATACATGCAACCGAGACCTAGCCCGGCTCTTCGGGGTCGGCGGGTCGCTTTTATTGGCTGAAAACCGATGATGGTCGGGCGGCAACGCTCGGCTGTCGTTATCTGTTGAATCACAATAACAGTGCGTGGATCGTACGGTCTTGTACCGACGACGCGCTCTCTAAATGTCTGCCCTATCAGCTGTCGACGGTTAGCTAGTGGCTGACCGTGGCTGTGACGGGTAACGGGGAATCTGGGTTCGATTCCGGAGAGGCAGCCTGAGAGACGGCTACCACATCTAAGGAAGGCAGCAGGCGCGTAACTTACCCACTCCCAGCTCAGGGAGGTAGTGACAATAAATACCTTACAGAGGTGCCGTTAATCGGTATCTCTCAAACGGAATGAGTACAATGTGAATCCTTTAACGAGGATCAACTGGAGGGCAAGCCTGGTGCCAGCAGCCGCGGTAATTCCAGCTCCAGTAGCATATATTAAAGCTGTTGCGGTTAAAAAGCTCGTAGTTGGATATCAGTGCGTGTCCACGTCCGGTATGCTCGGTGGGCTGCGTGTGTTTGCGCACGCGTGGCCTGCCGGGCTAAACAGTATCGGCTGGCCGCATTTAAAATGTGCCGGATCCGTTGGCGGGCCGTTTTTCCAAAGCGGCCTGTCGGCGACCGGCGATGTTACCTTGAACAAATTTGAGTGCTCAAGGCAGGCTATCAACGCCTGAAAATATATTCATGGAATTGGAGAATATGTCCCTGGCTCGATTTGGTATCGGTTTTGCGAGTCGAAGGGAAATGATTAATAGGGACTGACGGAGGCATTTGTATTGCGGCGCGAGGGGTGGAATCCTGTGACCGTCGCAAGACAAACTACTGCGAAAGCATTTGCCGAGAATGTTTTCATTAGTCAAGAACGAAAGTTAGAGGTTCGAAGGCGATCAGATACCGCCCTAGTTCTAACCGTAAACGATGTCAACCAGCAATCCGCAATGGTCACTTGATGGACCGTGCGGGCAGCTCCTCCCGGGGAAACCAGAGTTTTCGGACTCCGGGGGGAGTATAGGTGCAAACCAGAAACTTAAAGGAATTGACGGAAGGGCACCACCAGGAGTGGAATTTGCGGCTTAATTTGACTCAACACGGGACAACTCACCAGGCCCAGACACTGTGAGGATTGACAGACTGAGAGCTCTCTCGTGATTCAGTGGGTGGTGGTGCATGGCCGTTCTTAGTTGGTGGAGTGATTTGTCTGGTTTATTCCGATAACGAACGAGACTCTGGCCTATTAAACTAGATAGCGTGCGTACTTGTACGCCGCTATGCTTCTTAGAGGGATCGTCGGCGCCTTAGCCGAACGAAAGAGAGCAATAACAGGTCTGTGATGCCCTTAGATGTTCTGGGCTGCCCGCGTGTTACACTGAGGCAGGCAGTGCGCGCGCATTCAAACGACCCTCTCCGAAAGGAGCGGGCAAACGTTTGAATCTGTTCCGTGATTGGAATTGGGGATTGCAATTATTTTCCATGAACGAGGAATTCCTAGTAAGCGCAAGTCACTAGCTTGCGTTGATTAAGTCCCTGCCCTTTGTACACACCGCCCGTCGCTACTACCGATGGACGATTTGGTGAGGTCGCCTAGACTGGCCGCTGGCTTCGGCCGTGCGGTCGGAAAGGCGCCCAAACTTGGTCGTCTAGAGGAAGTAAAAGTCGTAACAAGGTTTTCGTAGGTGAACCTGCGGAAGGATCATTCACAGTTGTGTGTTTGTGCGCAAGCGCATTCACATTTCTGACGCATGTCATGTCATGACTCTGTCTGATGTCATGTCATGACTCATTCGTTCGACTCGCTTTTCGGCAGTCGTTCGAAGTTTACCATATTGGCAACACTGTGTGCGTGCAAACGCTATTCATACACACATTCATGCACAATCGCAGTTGTTTGCCGTCATTTTTCTGTCTATATGCCTGACAATATACAAACATGCAGGACCGGTCGCTCTACCGGTCCTGTTGAAACAAAACTCTCAATGAGCTCCCATGGCAGTGGATCACTTGGCTTGTGGGTCGATGACGACCGGGGTAAAACCCGAGAACGTTTGCGAATTGCAGGACACAAACGATCATCGACATGTTGAACGCAAATGGCGGCTATCGGCTTCGGTCGACTAGCCCAGTGTTGTCAAGGGTCGGTTCTCAAAAATGCACATATGTCTCGCACCGTTTCGGCGGCTGCGTTCGACCGTTGTGCCAATGGACGCTGTCGTTGCGTTGTGTGTGTGTGTGTGCTTTACGTGCTTTGGTCTGATAGCGCGCGCGCGCGCATACACGCAACAGCGACGACACGTCCGAAGCATATATGTGCATATGCATTGTGCGTCGTGTTTGTACACAATGTGCTAGCATGCTGGATGCTCTGTGTCGCAAAGTGAATGTGTCACAGTGTGCTAGTGCAGGGCGGTGCAATCTGCGATGCTACAATGTCATATGGCCGTATGTGCCATACGTACTTGCCCAATGAACCTCGACCTTGGCAACGCTGGAATACGCACTGAACTTAAGCATATCATTAAGTGCAGGAAAAGAAACCAAAAGGGATTCCCTTAGTAACTGCGAGTGAAACGGGATGAGCCCAGCGCCGAAGCCGGCAGTTGAGAGACTGTCGTGCAATGTGGCGTTCGAGAGGACTCAATGTCGGCGTGCATCGGTCGGTTGAAATCGTCTGGAACGGCGTCCCATAGAGGGTGAAAGGCCCGTACGGCCGATCGATGTTATGTTGACAAGTCCTCTCTAGAGTCGGGTTGCTTGCTATTGCAGCCCTAAGCAGGTGGTAAGCTCCACCTAAGGCTAAATATAACCACAAGTCCGATAGTCAACAAGTACAGTGATGGAAAGTTGAAAAGTACTCTGAAGAGAGAGTCAAATAGCCCGTGAAGCTGCTTTTTATGGGATTAAGCGCACGTGTGACACGTGTCGTTCGACAAATAGGTGACCGACCGTTGGTTGACCGGTCGTCGACGGCCGAACTGTTTGTTCGGTTGTTGGCGTGCCGCGTCTGTACGCCGACGGTTGAGCATCTTCCTTTGTTGGACATTGACGGGTCGTGCCTTCGTTGTATCGCGTCCCTATGGCGTGTGTGCCCGCTAGCCGGTGTCGGCTGGTATCGCTTGTGGTCAAACACAACGGTGCCAGTGTTGCGCTGAAACGGCGAGTCGTTTGTGGCTCGACAGCGTCGACGTTGGTTGCGTAAGCACGCGCTCTGGAGACTGTGCAACGGGTGGCGCTGCGTCAGCCCTCTCGGGGGTTGGCCAACGGCCTTTGTGTTGTCACGTGCGGCCCGTCTTGAAACACGGACCAAGGAGTCTAACATGTGAGCAAGCGATTGAGATTTGTCTGACGAATCTCAAACGCAGAATGAAAGTGAAGTGTCGCATTTGGTGGCACAAGCGGAGACCGATAGTCGTTGGCAACAATGGCTGTTGGGCATCCGCGGGCCGCGCCATCGGCTAGCTTGCTGGTTTATTCTGGCACTGCCGAGGCGTGGACCTAGAGCTGACACGCTGAGACCCGAAAGATGGTGAACTATGCTTGGCGAGGATGAAGCCAGGGGAAACCCTGGTGGAGGTCCGTCGCGTTTCTGACGTGCAAATCGATCGCTTAAGCTGAGTATAGGGGCGAAAGACCAATCGAACCATCTAGTAGCTGGTTCCGCCTGAAGTTTCCCTCAGGATAGCTGGCGCTTGTATGATACGGAGTTTCATCCGGTAAAGCGAATGATCA
>OU696585.1:4578144-4583144 GCA_916048095.2 Sacculina carcini
ATAAACATCAACAACATTAACGGTGTACACAAGCAAGACATTCATTAATAACCGCGATTAAAGTTCGTCCAACGCAACGCAAATATGACACATGTGCACAGGAAAAAGCTAATCAACAACACCTCCGATTCAGTGATAATTGATGACACATTTAAATTATAGATAATTAAGTGATTCACTGATTGTGTAGGCTAGCGCACAGTGGAGCGCGAAATAAATTCAACCACAGCCAACAGCCAGATGACGCCAGCACTGAATGTCAACAATGGAACATTGATTCCCCCCGCGGTCTTATTGTCTCATATCAATGAATATCCAACGTGGCAAATGGGCGTGTGCAAATGTTTTTATTTTTTATTATTATCCAATCTCTTGAGTATTTGAAAGAAATTTGTGGACGATATCATATTTTTCCTTGTTACTTGGCGAAATATGTTGATAAAAATGGATGTATTACAATTTCGTTACATTTTTATCGAGATTGTTCTATGAGCTTCTAGAAGCAATAAACAAAATTAGCCACACCCACATTGCTGCTAATTACGCACTGATTGTTTAACAAGAATGCAAAATTTAGGAAATAATTCAGCTACGGTGTATAATTTTCATAGATAATAATAAATATCATTCACATTGCACTGTTAAACAATAGCAGGGTGGCCTCTAGCGGCAAAAATATCAACAACAACTGTGTTTGTCCCCCTATTGCGGGAGTGACGGGGGGTTGGGCAACCGGCGGCCTAGTGGCTCCCTGGATCTTTTTCAAAACTCAGAAATAATGTCAACTCGAATCAAATCTGGACAATGTTTGCCAGCAGACGTTGAACACTGGAGGCAGCGCTTGAGCAACGGCTTCAGAAACTAGCTGCAAATACAAATTGATGCACATTCCATAGGAATGATTGGAAGGATTTTTCAGCTCTATTTATAATCTAACAGCAATGATTGGACTATTATTCAGCTGTATTTATAATGATGATATTAGATTATAATTATAACGACTAGCAAGTAATTGTAGCAAGTGAAAAGCGAATTGAGACTGAATATATTTGAATGACCATCAATGGACTGCTGTATTTGTTATTTGATAATATTTATTTATTTAAAATTATTATCGTGTATTGCCAAAAGAGTTTGCTTTGAAATTTTGGCTGCACAAATTACAACATACTGCTAGATACACTGTGAAAATTCTATATATTATGATCAAAAGAGCATAGCGAATATTTACTGCTGTCAACAAAAGTTGATTTACCTTGACAATAAATATATAGCAATTAATTTAATTTGTTTAATTGATAATTTTATAATATATTGAATGTATTGAATTTATTGCTTGCATTTATTCTACAAATTTAGACTGATTTATGCCATAAATTTGCTATTGAAATTTGTAAGAATAAATTTGAACTTGTTTGGGTTTTATTAATTAAGTTTGATAAAATTGGAGAAATTAATTTTTTGGTGTATTTGTGGTGAATAGGCAAGCAGAAATATGTGATAGAGCGCAAAAATAAAGCTTAAAACTTGAAAATGTTGAAAAAGTGTGAATTTTGTGTGTGTATGTGGGAGAGAGGGGGGCGGGGGGATGAGTGAGGGGGTGTGATTAAAGGGGGGGGGGTTGGTAATTCAAGTGGTAAGTGATTGTGTAGTGTGTGTGTGTTGATAGGCGGATGGCGACGGGCGTGCAAAGGTTTTGCTTATATGGCCGCGCGTTGGCCTGTTGACGGTGGGCTAGTGCTCGTGGCCTTATATATGGTGGTGCAGCTCGGTGCGTGTGCGCGTTGGTGGTGCGCGCGCGCGTTAACCGAGCGTGTGTCGTCGCTACAAGGTGTGAGCGTTGTGTGTGTGTGTGCGTTGGCCTTTGGGCATGGCTAACGTACGCATGCGCGCGCGCACATACTCTTGCCTAGCGAGAGCACACATATAAGCTTGACAGCGGCTTGGCGTTGTGTTGGCTCGGTTGCGGTGCGATCGGTACGGTCAACGGCGCAGAGTCTTCTGTTGAGCGTTGCGTGGTGGTTTGTCCGCCCGGTTCGCTCTATGCACATGTGATACACAACCACGTTGTGTTTTCTCAGAAAGAGAGAGTCAAAATTTGCTCGGTGTATAACGGCGTTGGCCTTTTGGCTGACAAAGTAAGCACCACCGGTGTGTTTGTGTGTGATACGGCGTTGCGTTGGGTTTTTAACCTAGCGCGCGTGCAGTGTGATACATTTGTGCACTGAAATACTCGTCTTTCGCTGTGCGGCTGTGTGTGTGGAGACACGCATGCAGTTGTACAGACGTAAGAATGAGAAATTGATACCTGGTTGATCCTGCCAGTAATGATATGCTTGTGTTAAAGATTAAGCCATGCATGTATGAGTACATGCCGAACTAAGGTGAAACCGCGAATGGCTCATTAAATCAGTCATAATTTGATGGCCGATACTGTGATACATGGATAACTGTGGTAATTCTAGAGCTAATACATGCAACCGAGACCTAGCCCGGCTCTTCGGGGTCGGCGGGTCGCTTTTATTGGCTGAAAACCGATGATGGTCGGGCGGCAACGCTCGGCTGTCGTTATCTGTTGAATCACAATAACAGTGCGTGGATCGTACGGTCTTGTACCGACGACGCGCTCTCTAAATGTCTGCCCTATCAGCTGTCGACGGTTAGCTAGTGGCTGACCGTGGCTGTGACGGGTAACGGGGAATCTGGGTTCGATTCCGGAGAGGCAGCCTGAGAGACGGCTACCACATCTAAGGAAGGCAGCAGGCGCGTAACTTACCCACTCCCAGCTCAGGGAGGTAGTGACAATAAATACCTTACAGAGGTGCCGTTAATCGGTATCTCTCAAACGGAATGAGTACAATGTGAATCCTTTAACGAGGATCAACTGGAGGGCAAGCCTGGTGCCAGCAGCCGCGGTAATTCCAGCTCCAGTAGCATATATTAAAGCTGTTGCGGTTAAAAAGCTCGTAGTTGGATATCAGTGCGTGTCCACGTCCGGTATGCTCGGTGGGCTGCGTGTGTTTGCGCACGCGTGGCCTGCCGGGCTAAACAGTATCGGCTGGCCGCATTTAAAATGTGCCGGATCCGTTGGCGGGCCGTTTTTCCAAAGCGGCCTGTCGGCGACCGGCGATGTTACCTTGAACAAATTTGAGTGCTCAAGGCAGGCTATCAACGCCTGAAAATATATTCATGGAATTGGAGAATATGTCCCTGGCTCGATTTGGTATCGGTTTTGCGAGTCGAAGGGAAATGATTAATAGGGACTGACGGAGGCATTTGTATTGCGGCGCGAGGGGTGGAATCCTGTGACCGTCGCAAGACAAACTACTGCGAAAGCATTTGCCGAGAATGTTTTCATTAGTCAAGAACGAAAGTTAGAGGTTCGAAGGCGATCAGATACCGCCCTAGTTCTAACCGTAAACGATGTCAACCAGCAATCCGCAATGGTCACTTGATGGACCGTGCGGGCAGCTCCTCCCGGGGAAACCAGAGTTTTCGGACTCCGGGGGGAGTATAGGTGCAAACCAGAAACTTAAAGGAATTGACGGAAGGGCACCACCAGGAGTGGAATTTGCGGCTTAATTTGACTCAACACGGGACAACTCACCAGGCCCAGACACTGTGAGGATTGACAGACTGAGAGCTCTCTCGTGATTCAGTGGGTGGTGGTGCATGGCCGTTCTTAGTTGGTGGAGTGATTTGTCTGGTTTATTCCGATAACGAACGAGACTCTGGCCTATTAAACTAGATAGCGTGCGTACTTGTACGCCGCTATGCTTCTTAGAGGGATCGTCGGCGCCTTAGCCGAACGAAAGAGAGCAATAACAGGTCTGTGATGCCCTTAGATGTTCTGGGCTGCCCGCGTGTTACACTGAGGCAGGCAGTGCGCGCGCATTCAAACGACCCTCTCCGAAAGGAGCGGGCAAACGTTTGAATCTGTTCCGTGATTGGAATTGGGGATTGCAATTATTTTCCATGAACGAGGAATTCCTAGTAAGCGCAAGTCACTAGCTTGCGTTGATTAAGTCCCTGCCCTTTGTACACACCGCCCGTCGCTACTACCGATGGACGATTTGGTGAGGTCGCCTAGACTGGCCGCTGGCTTCGGCCGTGCGGTCGGAAAGGCGCCCAAACTTGGTCGTCTAGAGGAAGTAAAAGTCGTAACAAGGTTTTCGTAGGTGAACCTGCGGAAGGATCATTCACAGTTGTGTGTTTGTGCGCAAGCGCATTCACATTTCTGACGCATGTCATGTCATGACTCTGTCTGATGTCATGTCATGACTCATTCGTTCGACTCGCTTTTCGGCAGTCGTTCGAAGTTTACCATATTGGCAACACTGTGTGCGTGCAAACGCTATTCATACACACATTCATGCACAATCGCAGTTGTTTGCCGTCATTTTTCTGTCTATATGCCTGACAATATACAAACATGCAGGACCGGTCGCTCTACCGGTCCTGTTGAAACAAAACTCTCAATGAGCTCCCATGGCAGTGGATCACTTGGCTTGTGGGTCGATGACGACCGGGGTAAAACCCGAGAACGTTTGCGAATTGCAGGACACAAACGATCATCGACATGTTGAACGCAAATGGCGGCTATCGGCTTCGGTCGACTAGCCCAGTGTTGTCAAGGGTCGGTTCTCAAAAATGCACATATGTCTCGCACCGTTTCGGCGGCTGCGTTCGACCGTTGTGCCAATGGACGCTGTCGTTGCGTTGTGTGTGTGTGTGTGCTTTACGTGCTTTGGTCTGATAGCGCGCGCGCGCGCATACACGCAACAGCGACGACACGTCCGAAGCATATATGTGCATATGCATTGTGCGTCGTGTTTGTACACAATGTGCTAGCATGCTGGATGCTCTGTGTCGCAAAGTGAATGTGTCACAGTGTGCTAGTGCAGGGCGGTGCAATCTGCGATGCTACAATGTCATATGGCCGTATGTGCCATACGTACTTGCCCAATGAACCTCGACCTTGGCAACGCTGGAATACGCAC
>OU696585.1:4588144-4592054 GCA_916048095.2 Sacculina carcini
ATACAATGTATATCAATATATTACATTGTGATTTTATATATTTCATTCCAAGTCAACCAGTGATGTGTGCGATTTGTAATGTGATTACATATATATATATATATATATATATATATATATATATATATATATATATATATATATTTATATATATGCTGTTTTTCCTCAGCCCCCATTGTCGAAATCCTGGCGCCGCCACTGTACTTGGTTGAAGATCAACTGTCACGTGCAACCCAGCAACATACACACATACATGCACGCGCAACACACCAACGCTTTTACCGTGTGACCGCGTGCGTTCCCACGGTCTGCACGGCTCGCTGTGCTCGCTCTATCTATAACAATATACCATGCTTAGGTTAGGTTAGCTTTGGCTAGCATGGGCCAGCCTATAATAGTTGTTTGAATTGCACAAATATTAATGTTTAGTTTCATTGCACACCATAACATATAGGTGGCGGAAGACGTTATCTGTATAGATGTCCATGCGAATGACTTCTGCACAAATGTTTATTGATACGCACACAATCTGCCAACAATCTACGAGGATAAGTGCCAAATATGTCCCCTGATCTCGACAAGGATCTACCAATCAGTCTTGTTTCGATTAGACCATGTTTGCTCCTGAGAAGAGCATGCAGTCATGTGTTTGGTCCTCAAAAAACCCCATTTGACATCGCTCACTCTATACTGAAGAAACGGCATTAACGTGTTATTGCAAATCAGCTTGGAAAATGTGAAACTCTTTAGCTGATCTCGCTTGATCTGTCTTGCGTTATTTCATTTTGGTTGAGCACTGAATATTGATCAAATATTACCGCACGTATCGACGTAGTCTGTGCAAATTAAGTGATCCGCTTACTATTTATATAAGGCACATATATTGGCTTTCAGTTGTGTAACAAGGCTGTATTTCAGTATGTCACTTCGACGCTGTTTCCATGTAGTATTTTTGCACTCATGTGTTTTTGAGGCGCGCGCGTATGTGATTGTCAGCATGGTTGGTGGATAGTCGAAGCGACGTTCCGTTTTTGCCAATGTGGCGGCAAGCGTGAATCCAATTAAATTTGACATCAAGTATTTGCAAAAATTCCCGCCACCGAACAACAACAACAACAGCACAATGACAAGTAGAACTATGTATTGATATGCACGCGCACTGGAACAGTGGAAACTATATCAATAAGGCCTAGCATAACGGCGACGGCAACGCAAACAAACATCATAAACATCAACAACATTAACGGTGTACACAAGCAAGACATTCATTAATAACCGCGATTAAAGTTCGTCCAACGCAACGCAAATATGACACATGTGCACAGGAAAAAGCTAATCAACAACACCTCCGATTCAGTGATAATTGATGACACATTTAAATTATAGATAATTAAGTGATTCACTGATTGTGTAGGCTAGCGCACAGTGGAGCGCGAAATAAATTCAACCACAGCCAACAGCCAGATGACGCCAGCACTGAATGTCAACAATGGAACATTGATTCCCCCCGCGGTCTTATTGTCTCATATCAATGAATATCCAACGTGGCAAATGGGCGTGTGCAAATGTTTTTATTTTTTATTATTATCCAATCTCTTGAGTATTTGAAAGAAATTTGTGGACGATATCATATTTTTCCTTGTTACTTGGCGAAATATGTTGATAAAAATGGATGTATTACAATTTCGTTACATTTTTATCGAGATTGTTCTATGAGCTTCTAGAAGCAATAAACAAAATTAGCCACACCCACATTGCTGCTAATTACGCACTGATTGTTTAACAAGAATGCAAAATTAGGAAATAATTCAGCTACGGTGTATAATTTTCATAGATAATAATAAATATCATTCACATTGCACTGTTAAACAATAGCAGGGTGGCCTCTAGCGGCAAAAATATCAACAACAACTGTGTTTGTCCCCCTATTGCGGGAGTGACGGGGGGGTTGGGCAACCGGCGGCCTAGTGGCTCCCTGGATCTTTTTCAAAACTCAGAAATAATGTCAACTCGAATCAAATCTGGACAATGTTTGCCAGCAGACGTTGAACACTGGAGGCAGCGCTTGAGCAACGGCTTCAGAAACTAGCTGCAAATACAAATTGATGCACATTCCATAGGAATGATTGGAAGGATTTTTCAGCTCTATTTATAATCTAACAGCAATGATTGGACTATTATTCAGCTGTATTTATAATGATGATATTAGATTATAATTATAACGACTAGCAAGTAATTGTAGCAAGTGAAAAGCGAATTGAGACTGAATATATTTGAATGACCATCAATGGACTGCTGTATTTGTTATTTGATAATATTTATTTATTTAAAATTATTATCGTGTATTGCCAAAAGAGTTTGCTTTGAAATTTTGGCTGCACAAATTACAACATACTGCTAGATACACTGTGAAAATTCTATATATTATGATCAAAAGAGCATAGCGAATATTTACTGCTGTCAACAAAAGTTGATTTACCTTGACAATAAATATATAGCAATTAATTTAATTTGTTTAATTGATAATTTTATAATATATTGAATGTATTGAATTTATTGCTTGCATTTATTCTACAAATTTAGACTGATTATGCCATAAATTTGCTATTGAAATTTGTAAGAATAAATTTGAACTTGTTTGGGTTTTATTAATTAAGTTTGATAAAATTGGAGAAATTAATTTTTTGGTGTATTTGTGGTGAATAGGCAAGCAGAAATATGTGATAGAGCGCAAAAATAAAGCTTAAAACTTGAAAATGTTGAAAAAGTGTGAATTTTGTGTGTGTATGTGGGAGAGAGGGGGGCGGGGGGATGAGTGAGGGGGTGTGATTAAAGGGGGGGGGGGGTTGGTAATTCAAGTGGTAAGTGATTGTGTAGTGTGTGTGTGTTGATAGGCGGATGGCGACGGGCGTGCAAAGGTTTTGCTTATATGGCCGCGCGTTGGCCTGTTGACGGTGGGCTAGTGCTCGTGGCCTTATATATGGTGGTGCAGCTCGGTGCGTGTGCGCGTTGGTGGTGCGCGCGCGCGTTAACCGAGCGTGTGTCGTCGCTACAAGGTGTGAGCGTTGTGTGTGTGTGTGCGTTGGCCTTTGGGCATGGCTAACGTACGCATGCGCGCGCGCACATACTCTTGCCTAGCGAGAGCACACATATAAGCTTGACAGCGGCTTGGCGTTGTGTTGGCTCGGTTGCGGTGCGATCGGTACGGTCAACGGCGCAGAGTCTTCTGTTGAGCGTTGCGTGGTGGTTTGTCCGCCCGGTTCGCTCTATGCACAATGTGATACACAACCACGTTGTGTTTTCTCAGAAAGAGAGAGTCAAAATTTGCTCGGTGTATAACGGCGTTGGCCTTTTGGCTGACAAAGTAAGCACCACCGGTGTGTTTGTGTGTGATACGGCGTTGCGTTGGGTTTTTAACCTAGCGCGCGTGCAGTGTGATACATTTGTGCACTGAAATACTCGTCTTTCGCTGTGCGGCTGTGTGTGTGGAGACACGCATGCAGTTGTACAGACGTAAGAATGAGAAATTGATACCTGGTTGATCCTGCCAGTAATGATATGCTTGTGTTAAAGATTAAGCCATGCATGTATGAGTACATGCCGAACTAAGGTGAAACCGCGAATGGCTCATTAAATCAGTCATAATTTGATGGCCGATACTGTGATACATGGATAACTGTGGTAATTCTAGAGCTAATACATGCAACCGAGACCTAGCCCGGCTCTTCGGGGTCGGCGGGTCGCTTTTATTGGCTGAAAACCGATGATGGTCGGGCGGCAACGCTCGGCTGTCGTTATCTGTTGAATCACAATAACAGTGCGTGGATCGTACGGTCTTGTACCGACGACGCGCTCTCTAAATGTCTGCCCTATCAGCTGTCGACGGTTAGCTAGTGGCTGACCGTGGCTG